>JAHIAM010003131.1:0-46341 GCA_021605205.1 Aegilops longissima
TGATGAGGACATCAATACCATTGTTACACCCACAGCCCTGCTGCTATACATCTTGGACCAATTACTAGAGCTCGCATGCCGCCAATTGAATTATCGGTACTTTCGTTTCTTGGTAATGATTCTAATGTTCATGAGAATATGATGCTGCCTAAATTGGATACATTTGTTTTGCTTACAAATGAAGGGCCTACCATGGACAAGAAAGATGAACCTTGGAGCAAGTTCAAGCATGGAGATGTTGGCATGCGCAAGAGAGAACAAACGGAGTTACAAGTGATGATTCAGGACTTTGAAGCCACTCTAATGAGTGCATGAGGCCTTGGACGAAATATACAAGATGCCACTTCATAATATTCGTCCATAGGCTATTCTAGGTGCTGCGTCACCTTATTATTGGGCCAGGCCCATGTAATTTCGAAATACTTAAGTATAGGCTGTTTTTAGAGTCCGTATGTGTGGGGAAACAAGAGTTAGGGTTGATTTGGACCCCTCCACCAAGGGCCACGAAATTCCCCCTCTTCCTCCATATATACAGCCCTTAGGGCACCGTTTAGACCTTAGGTTTTGTTTAGATTAAAGTTCGCCATAGCTGCAACTTGGCGTGCCGTTTGTGTTCAGCGACCGGACAAAGCGTCACAGAACCCCACCTTGATCAATAAAGCTTTCATCTTATATTCGCAATATCCAGATTGCAATCTCAGTTTCTTGCTTGTTCTTCGTTTGCTCGCGGAAGCAGGCCCTCGTGGTCGGGTTGATCGTGCTCGGCGTGGTCAATAACCCTCGGAAGTTGGTTTAGCGATTGCTAAAGCGCGACGTCTCGCTGCGTTCGTAGTCGGATCGTCAAAGTCGACTCCACGAAGCGATAGCCACCATCTCATCGAAACAGCGGGACACCTTTGCCTCTATCAAGTGGTATCAGATTTCCAGGTTGCTCGGTGAGATTTTCCAGTTTTTCGTAGTTTAGATCGAGTCATTCTTCATACCTATTGTCCACGAAAAAGCCACAAAAAAAATTAGGGTTAGTTCATCATATCCGAACCAATCGAGCCTTTGCATAATCTTTTAGGGTTTTGCTTTGTTGAATTTGCGGTTGCATCGTCGTGTCAAGTTCTTTGGTCTTAGAGTCTAGTCTTTTAGAGTTTGAGTTACGGTCATAAGTTGTCACGCTTGCCGCTTTCATCATCATCGCCTTGCCATCTACCACCATTGCTTATCCGCCACCGCTCTGAATCCGTATCCATATACCACCACCAATCCGTATCCATATACCACCACCGCTACCATATACCACCACGCTGCCATATACCACCACCATATATCCACCACCAATCCGAGTTCCTTGCATATTAGGTTTGTTTTGAGATCCATCTAGTTTCGATTTGTGTTTCCTTGCGGAGTAGGTTTGGAAAAAAAAAAAAAGTCTGAAACCACCCTCCGTTTAGGCCCAAAATTTTCCAAAAGCGTGCTTGTCAAAAAAATTTCTGGCTATCCTATTTTAGGTGTTTCTAAGTGGATTGAGGCGATCGCCGTTATAGAAAGTTTTTTGACCCGTTTCGGTTTTTGGGTCGGGCGGTCAAAAAAAAAAATATTTTAGTCGAAAAAATTTCGTTCCCATCTGTCGGTTTGACCTGGGAAGAGTTTTGAGACACTCGCCATTATAGTGATTTTAGCAAAAAAAAAAAAAAAAAAAAAAAAAAAAAAAAAAAAAAAAAAAAAAAAAATTTTCAGTGTGCTTTTCCGTTGTTTCCGTGCAGCGCCGTGATTTTGTTAGTGTTCTAGGCTCGCGTCTCTATACGGTCTAGCCTAGGACCAACCTGATCCGTCGTTGGCGTTTATTCAACTTTGCATCTCTGAATTGATTATTGCTACCCTTTTTGCTACCATATTATAAGCCTTCCCAGCTCCACATACATCTACATCGTCGTTTGACTCTCCACAGTAATCGCTCTATCAAGCTTTGAGAGTTTGACTACATCGGTTGCCGATCACCGCTTTCTTCTTTGGTAGGCTGGTAAGAATTTGAGATTTGCTTGCGGTTGTGACTGTCCACCACCACCACCACCACTTCCTAGTAGTCTGCCGAATCATATTCTTGTGTGTTTCTATTGCTGCTAACCATGGCAGGATCACAAGCCGGCGAGACTGGTGGGAGAACATGACAAACAAAGCGCTACATGATAAGTTTCAACAAATGATGAGTGGGCAGGTGGACGATGTGCTAAATAGATTTGAAGAGGCCATGGAGAAGATAGATGGCATTGAGAAGGCGTTGAAACAAAGCTCGATAACAAGTTTAATGAATTGCTCATGCGTCTACCACCACCACCACCGGCTGCACCTACGCACCTCTACTACAACAACACGGACTACCTCCACATCACGAAACAGCCCTCCCATGAGCTTCCGTGTCCCTCTTGACTGGCCAAGCTGCTGGTGCTGCTGTTGATATACGTGGCTCCTGCTGCTGCGGTGGGGAGGATGATTATGTGAGAGATTACGAGGATGAGGTTGATCAACATCAAACTCGTGCAACCACCGGCACCACAACCACCGGGTCGTCCACATGCAAATAATGGCAATGTTGGGCTCCCCTTGAGTGCGAGATCATGACCATCTCCTAAACTGAAATTGAATATTCCACCATTTGAGGGTAGATATGTTCTGATATATATCTTACTTGGGAGTTAGAAACTGAACAACGATTTACATGTTTACAATATCACGAGGAGGCGTGTTCTGCTGCTGTTTGTGCTTTCACTAGCTTTGCATGTGTTTGGTGGTCGAACATTGTAGATTATATCTGTTCCAGCTACTTGGGCTGCTTTGAAAACTGCTATGCGTACTCGTTGGGTTCCACCATATTATCAGCGTGAATTACTTCAAAATTGCAGCGCTTAAGACAAGGAAAAAATTTGGTGAAGAATATTATCAGGAATTACAAACTGGCTTGATTAGATGTGGTATTGTTGAGGAGAATGAAGCTATGCTTGCGTTTTACGGGTGGATTAAATAGAGATTCAGACCATTCTAGACTACAAGGATTATAATAATATCACTCGATTATTCCATCTTGCTTGTAAAGCTGAGCGTGAAGTCTTGAGGATCGGCAGGCCTTGGCGCGGACTAACTTTTCTGCAGGTCGACCTTCATCATGGACACCACGTGCATCATCTACTTCCACGTTCTACTACACGGCACCTCCGTCGGCTGCCACCTCAACCGTGATACAAGAAAGCAGGCACAACCACCACTATCGCCAAGAGCACACTGCTTTGGGCCTACAGAGCTCTTCTTCTTCCATGGCGTCAGCAGGGCACACAAGTGATATTATTTGTCGTCGTTGTAAGGGAAGAGGACATTTTCTTGAGAATGCCAATCTCAGCGTGTGATGATTACTCTTGAGGATGGTGGGTATGAGTCGCTAGTGACTATGATGAAGAGACTTTGGCTCTTATTACACATGAAGAACACGGTGGAGATGATTACGATCTTGAGACGCAATACATGGCTCTTTGAAGATCTTTGTGGTATGAATGTTTAGTTGCTCAACGTGTTTTGAGTGTGCAGGTTACACAAGCTGAGCAAAATCAGAGGCATAACTTGTTCCATACAAAGGGAGTTGTGAAGGAGCGTTCTATTAGCGTCATCATAGATGGAGGAGCTGCAACAACTTGGCTAGCATGGATATGGTGGAAGCTTTCTCTCACCACAAGACCACATCCACATCCTTACTACATCCAATGGTTCAACAACAGCGGCAAGGTTAAGGTAACACGTCTTTGTTAGTGTGCATTTTAGTATCTCTACATATGCTGATTATGTTGATTGTGATGTGGTACCTATGCAAGCATGTTCCTTATTACTTGGTAGACCATGGCAATTTGATAAAATTCTGTACACCATGGTAGAAACAATCAGTATACTCTTGTTCACAAGGATAAAAATATTACTTTGCTTCCTATGACTCTGATTCCATTTTGAAAGATGATATTAATAGAGCTAATAAAGCAAAACAGGAGAAAATAAGAGTGAAAATCAGATTGTGGCAAAAGAATTTGAGCAACAAATGAAGCCTAATAATAAACCATCTAATGTTGCTTCGAAATTAAACTGAAAAGTGCATGTTTATTTGCCACCAAATCTGATATTGATGAGCTAGATTCTAGCAAATCTGTTTGCTATGCTTTTGTGTGCAAAGAGGCATTATTTTCATTCGAGGGCGTGCCTTCCTCTTTGCCCCTGCTGTCACTAACATTTTGCGGGGTTAGTTGGCGTCTTCCCACAAGGCGTGCCACAGGATTACCACCTATTAGAGGATTGAGCATCAAATTGACTTAATTCGGTGCATCGCTACCAACCGCGCACCATACCGTACCAATCCGGAGGAGGCGAAGGAGATTATCGTCAAATCACGGGAGCTGCTCGACAAAGGTTATATCTGCGAATCTCTTAGTCCTTGTGCTGTTCCTATTATACTAGTGCCTAAAAAGGATGGTGCGTCGGCGTATGTGTGTTGATTGTAGAGGCATTAATAATATTACTATTAGTTATCGTCATCCTATTCCTAGGCTAGATGATATGCTTGATGAATTGAGTGGCTCTACAATATTCTCCAAAGTTGATTTGCGTAGTGGATACCATCAAATTCGTATGAAATTGGGAGATGAATGGAAAACAGCATTTAAAACTAAGTTTGGATTATATGAGTGGTTAGTCATGCCTTTTGGGTTAACTAATGCACCTAGTACTTTCATGAGATTAATGAGCGAAGTTTCGTGCTTTCATTGGACGATTTGTGGTAGTTTACTTTGATGATATACTGATTTATAGCAAATCTTTGGAAGAACATTTGGAACATTTCGTGCTGTTTTAATGCTCTCGTGATGCGTTTGTTTGGTAACCTTAGGAAGTGCACCTTTTGCACCGACCGAGTATCTTTTCTTGGCTATGTTGTTACTCCACAGGGAATTGAAGTTGATAAAGCCAAGATTGAAGCTATTGAGAGTTGGCGCAGCCAAAGCAGTCACACAAGTGAGGAGTTTTCTTGGACTCGCTGGTTTCTATAGGCGTTTTGTGAGAGACTTTAGCACCATTGCTGCACCTCTCAATGAGCTTACAAAGAAGGATGTGCCTTTTGTTTGGGGTACCTTACGGGAAGAAGCCTTCACGGTATTGAAAGATAAGTTGACACATGCTCCTTTACTCCAACTTCGACTTTAATAAGACTTTTGAGCTTGAATGTGATGCTAGTGGAATTGGATTAGGAGGTGTGTTATTACAAGATAGCAAACCTGTTGCATACTTTTACGAAAAATTGAGTGGGCCTAGTCTGAACTATTCTACTTATGACAAAGAATTATATGCTCTTGTTAGGACTTTAGAGACATGGCAACATTATTTATGGCCCAAAGAATTTGTTATACATTCGATCATGAATCTTTGAAACATATTAAAAGTCAAGCTAAACTGAATCGTAGACATGCTAAATGGGTTGAATTCATTGAGACTTTCCTTATGTCATTAAACACAAGAAGGGTAAAGAAAATGTTATTCTTGATGCTTTGTCTCGTCGATATACTATGCTTTCACAACTTGACTTCAAAATATTTGGTTTGGAGACCATCAAAGATCAATATGTGCATGATGCTGATTTTAAAGATGTAATGCAGAATTGTAAAGAGGAAGAACATGGAACAAGTTCGTTATTAATGATGGTTTTGTGTTCGTGCTAACAAGCTATGCATTCTGCTAGCTCTGTTAGTCTTTTGTTGTTGCGGAGGCGCATGGAGGAGGATTAATGGGACACTTTGGCGTGAAGAAGGCGGAGGATATACTTGCTACACATTTCTTTTGGCCAAAGATGAGGCGGGATGTTGGCGTTTTGTTGCTCGCTGCACTACATGTCAAAAAGCTAAGTCACGACTCAATCCTCATGGTTTATATATGCCTTTGCTGTGCCTAGTGTTCCTTGGGAGGATATATCTATGGACTTTGTTTTAGGTTTACCTCGAACAAAGAAGGGAGGATAGCATATTTGTTGTCGTGGATAGATTCTCGAAAATGGCACACTTTATACCATGTCATAAGCGATGATCTTTGTTAATGTTGCTGATTTGTTCTTTCGTGAAATTATTAAGCTTGCATGGTGTGCCAAATACTATTGTTTCAGATCGTGATACTAAATTTCTTAGCCACTTTTGGAGATGTTTATGGGCTAAGTTGGGGACTAAACTGCTTTTAGTACTACTTGTCACCCCAAGCTGATGGACAAACTGAAGTAGTCAATAGAACATTGTCTACTATGCTTAGGGCTGTTTTGAAGAATAATAAGAAAATGTGGGAAGAATGCTTGCCTCATATTGAATTTGCTTATAATCGTTCATTGCATTCTACTACTAAGATGTGCCCTTTTGAAATTGTGTATGGCTTCCTACCTCGTGCACCTATTGATTTGTTGCCTCTTCCATCTTGGAGAAGGTTAATTTTGATGCTAAAGAGCGTGCTGAATTGATTTTAAAATGCATGAGATAACTAAGGAAAACATTGAGCGTATGAATGCTAAATATAAACTTCTTTGGAGATAAGGGTAGAAAACATGTTGTCTTTGCACTGGAGATCTTGTTTGGTTACATTTGCGTGAGATAGGTTTCCTAATTTGCATAAATCAAAGCTAATACCACGTCTTGATGGTCCATTTAAGGTGTTAGAAAATAAATGATAATGCATATAAACTTGAGCTGCTGCAGATTTTGGGGTTAGTCCACTTTTAACATTGCAGATTTGAAGCCTTATTTGGGTGAGGAATATGAGCTTCCGTCGAGGCGACTTCATTTCAAGAAGGGAGGATGATGAGGACATCAATACCATTGTTACACCCACAGCCCCTCTGCTACATATCTTGGACCAATTACTAGAGCTCGCGCCGCCAATTAAATTATCGGTACTTTCGTTTCTTGGTAATGATTCTAATGTTCATGAGAATATGATGCTGCCTAAATTGGATACATTTGTTTTGCTTACAAATGAAGGCCCTAGCTTGGAGAAGGATGGACATTGGAGCAAGAACAAGCATGGAGATAATGCCATGCGCAAGAGGAACAAACGGAGTTACAAGTGATGATTTCAGGACTTTGAAGCCACCATAATGGATGCATGAAGCCTTGGACGAAATATACAAGATGCTACTTCATAAATGTCGTCCGAGGCTATTCTAGGTGCTGCGTCACCTTATTAGTGGGCCAGGCCCATGTAATTTCGAAATACTTAAGTATAGGCTGTTTTTAGAGTCCGTATGTGTGGGGAAACAAGAGTTAGGGTTGATTTGGACCCCTCCACCAAGGGCCACGAAATTCCCCTCTTCCTCCATATATACAGCCCTTAGGGCACCGTTTAGACCTTAGGTTTTGTTTAGATTAAAAGTTAGCCATAGCTGCAACCCGCGTGCCGTTTGTGTTCAACGACCGGACAAAGCGTCACAGAACCCCACCTTGATCAATAAAGCTTTCATCTTATATTCGCAATATCCAGATTGCAATCTCAGTTTCTTGCTTGTTCTTCGTTTGCTCGCGAAGCAGACCCTCGTGGTCGAGTTGATCGTGCTCGGCGTGGTCAATAACCTCTCGGAGTTGGTTTAGCGATTGCTAAAGCGCGGCGTCTCGCTGCGTTCGTAGTCGGATCGTCAAAGTCGACTTCCTCCAAAGCGAAAACCAACATCTCATCGAAAAGGCGGGACACCTTTGCCTCTATCAGCTGCTATACATCTTGGACCAATTACTAGAGCTCATGCGCATTTCAATTGAATTACTCGAGTACTTCCGTTTCTTAGTAAGCCTTATTTTGATTCAATGTTCATGAGAATATGATGCTGCCTAAATTGGATACATTTGTTTTGCTTACAAATGAAGGGCCTACCATGGACAAGAAAGATGAACCTTGGAGCAAGTTCAAGCATGGAGATGTTGGCATGCGCAAGGAGAACAAACGGAGTTACAAGTGATGATTCGGGACTTTGAAGCCACTCTAATGAGTGCATAAGGCCTTGGACAGAAATATACAAGATGCCACTTCATAATATTAGTCCATAGGCTATTCTAGGTGCTGCGTCACCTTATTATTGAGCCAGGCCCATGTAATTTCGAAATACTTAAGTATAGGCTGTTTTTAGAGTCCGTATGTGTGGGGAAACAAGAGTTAGGGTTGATTTGGACCCCTCCACCAAGGGCCACGAAATTCCCCCCTCTTTCTCCATATATACAGCCCTTAGGGCACCGTTTAGACCTTAGGTTTTGTTTAGATTAAAAGTTCGCCATAGCTGCAACTTGGCGTGCCGTTTGTGTTCAACGACCGGACAAAGCGTCACAGAACCCCACCTTGATCAATAAAGCTTTCATCTTATATTCGCAATATCAGATTGCAATCTCAGTTTCTTGCTTGTTCTTCGTTTCCCGCGAGAAGCAGGCCCTCGTGGTCGAGTTGATCGTGCTCGGCGTGGTCAATAACCCTCGGAAGTTGGTTTAGCGATTGCTAAAGCGCGGCGTCTCTGCGTTAAGTGGTCGGATCGTCAAAATTCGACTCCCACGAAGCGATAGCCACCATCTCATCGAAACATCGGGACACCTTTGCCTCTATCACATGTACTCGTTTAGCCCCAACACCCTTGAGAACCTATACTATAAATAGACCCTCCTCTCATCCTTTCGAGGGTTAGCTTAGGTTTAGCTCATGTTTGTGTGAGAGCCTTTGCTCATCCACTTGGCTACTTCTCCTCGGAGCTCGGGACCTCTTGGAGAAAGATCCCCTAGCGGATTCAAGACCCCTTCTAGGGTGGACCCCATCAAGACCTCCTCTCGGAGAAAGCGGCTACCGTTTGTATCGTCCTTTGTTGACCTTGAATCATGTATCTCCCTTTGTGTTCATCGATCTAGCACTTGTGTGATTGATCTCTTGTCGGTTGAGTGAATTCTCTCTCGTTTTCCCCGTGTTTTCCCTCTTGTTCTTCCGCGTGTTCTTCGTGATCACCGTAAGATCCGCTCCAACGTGAAAGATCGTCCACGTAGGGTTCCGCCCTACATCATGGAGGGTGAACTTGCCCGCTTCCGTGGTCCTCTTCATCTGTGGACTTGGCGACTCGTCCGTCTTCACGTGCATCCTCGGAAGACTCGTCTTGACACCTAATGATGCATAGCATATCGGACTTAGGTAGTAGCCATGTCTCGAGTCGATCATATGTGATATCACTAAGGAAGGAAGTCACCTCGTTCTCGAGAGCTCTAGCTCTAGCTCGTGTCATGGGTCCTCTTGGATCTTGATGAGACGGTTGTAGATCCATGGGGATGATCGTGGGATGCTCCGCATCAGGTTGTAAAGTGCTCACAGTAAAGCAAATATCAATATCTTACAAGTTCTTACCATGCGGCAGGTGGTGACATGCAACCAGCGGTGTCAAATAACTCCGAAGATTGTGTAAAGCAATTGCCAGGGGAACGTACACATACACGGTGTAGAAATATGTGGAGCTGGGTTGGGTATATATGGTAGTAAAAGATTAGCAATAATCAATTCAGAGATGCAATATTGAATAAGCGCTCAACGGCGATCTTGTCTGGTCTAGGCAAGACCGGACTAGAGGCGCGAGCCTAGAACACTAATGAGGTCACGGCGTAGCACAACTTGCATCAATGAAGGATACTAAGTAGCTACGGACAGCAAGATATAAGTGAAGATCTGGCGGCGATAAAGATAATGATGAAAAACAAGCGCCAAGCGGGATATACAACAACTCTCTCTCAATTTTCCTCTTGAAAAGTTAGAGCCAATTTTCGATAACTTTTTCAAAGAATGCTACTAACTCCAGCTTTCCAATGCAAAAGAATCATTCAATTCGAGTTGATATGAGAGTCAAAAATTCTAAAACTGGTTTGAAAAGCTGGAATAAGCTGTGTTCACGAACTTGGAGGGCAAAATACCTATTTAGAAGCCGATTTTGAGCTGCCAAATATTGAACAAGCTTACGCAACTATTTGATCGTCTTGTCGCTAGCTTTAATTTGAGTACTAAGCGGAGCCAAAGTGGACTTCGTATGAGGAAGTTATGCCTGTTTCTTGAATAGTGCACAAAACATATTCAATCCGAATTCAGCTACAAGATTGAGTCTAGATAGATCCGAACTTTTTTTCTTCTCTCTTTTTTTCTCACACTTTTTCCTTTTATTTCTTTCTTTTTTTCTCTGACTTTTTTTACTTCTTTTCTCTTTTTTTCTCTCTCCTGTTTCCAAACAAACTAGATAAGATCTGATTGGATCAAGTGAAGATGTGAGCGATCTCAACTATGATTATGACAACGAGCGGTGGGTAGCACGTGGTGAAATTGATGGATGGATGGTGGTCAGCGGAAGGATAACGATGCAGCGGTGGCGTGACTAATGTGAGCAGAACTCAAAACTCTAAGCGAACTAGACACTAAGACCAGCAACTCGACACGGCGATGCAACCGATAATTCAATAATGCAAACAATGAAAAAAAAACTGCAAAGGCTCGGGTGGCTTGGACAAAGGATGAATAGATCTAACTTTTTCTGGCTTTTCTTGGACAATAGGTAAGAAAATAAATCTAATCTAGGGATAATTGGAAATTCTCACGAGCAACTTTGGCTGATACCACTTGATAGGCGAGGTCGATCTTTCGATGAGATAATAACTATCGATTTGGTGGAGTCGACTTTGGCGATCCGACTACGACGTGCATGACGTTGCGCCTTAGCAATCGCTAAACCAATCTCCGAGGTTCTTGGCGATGCGGAAGCTTACGATCAGCGACCACGAAGGTCTATTCTTTTCGTTCTTGATTGCTTGCAGGAATAGACCTTCTTGGTGGGTGATCGTCTTCATCGATTCTTCGAAGATAATTTAGCTTGCTGCTAAGCGCAACGTCGTCGTTATAGTCGGATCATCAAACTCGACTCCACCAAATCGATAGATGTCATCATCGAAAAATCGAGACCCTGATATCACTGATAGAGCTAAGGTGTCCGTCTTTCGATGAGATGTTGGTTTTCGCTTTGGAGGAAGTCGACTTTGGCGATCCGACTACGAGCGTCTTGAGGGCGTCGCGCCTTATGTCGCTAAACCAACTCGAGAGGTTATTGACCACGCGAACACGATCAACCTGACCACGAGGGTGCATTTCCTGCGAGCAAGCGAAGAAGAACAAGAAAGCTGAGATTGCAATCTGGATATTGCGAATATAAGATGAAAGCTTTATTGATCAAGGTGGGGTTACTGTGGCGCCTTTGTGCAGTCGTTGAACACAAGCGAAATGCAGCGAAGTTGCAGCTATGGCGAACTTTTAATCTAAACAAAACCCAAGGTCTAAGCGGTGCCCTAAGGGCTGTATATATGGAGGAAGAGGATTTCGTGGCCCTTGGTGGAGGTCGAAATCAACCCTAACTCTTGTTTCCCCACATACGGACTCTAAAACAGCCTATACTTAAGTATTTCGAAATTACATGGGCCTGGCCCAATAATAAGGTGACATAACACCTAGAATAGCCTCGGGACGACATTTATGAAGTAGCATCTTGTATATTTCGTCCAAGGCTTCATGCACCCATTATGGTGGCTTCAAAGTCCTGAAATCATCACTTGTAACTCCGTTCTTGTTCCCCTTAGCATGGCATTATCTCCATGCTTGTTCTTGCTCAATGTCCATCCTTCTCAAGCTAGGGCCTTCATTTGTAAGCAAAACAAATGTATACAATTTAAGCAGCATCATATTCTCATGAACATTAGAATCATTACCAAGCGAAAGTACGATAATTTAATTGGCGTCTGCATGAGCTCTAGTAATTGGTCCAATATATGTAGCGTAGGGGCTGTGGGTGTAACAATTGTATTGATGTCCTCATCATCCTCCCTTCTTGAAATGAAGTTGTCCTCGTGAGCTCATCTTCCTCACCCAAATAAGGCTTCAAATCTGCAATGTTAAAAGTGGGACTAACCCCAAAATCTGCGAGGCAGCTCAAGTTTATATGCATTATCATTTATTTTCTCTAACACCTTAAATGGACCATCAGCACGTGGCATTAGCTTTGATTTGCGCAAATTAGAAACCTATCCTTACATAAATGTAACCAAACAAGATCTCCGGTGCAAAGACAACATGTTTTCTACCCTTATCTCCAGCAAGTTTATATTTAGCATTCATCGCTCAATGTTTTCCTTAGTTATCTCATGCATTTTAAAATCAATTCAACACGTTCTTTAGCATCAAAATTAACCTTCTCCGAAGATGGAAGAGGCAACAAATCAATAGGTGCACGGTAGGAAGCCATACACAATTTCAAAGGGCACATCTTAGTAGTAGAATGCAATGAGCGATTATAAGCAAATTCAATATGAGGCAAGCATTCTTCCCATTTTCTTATTATTCTTCAAAACAGCCCTAAGCATAGTAGACAATGTTCTATTGACTACTTCAGTTTATCCATCGGTTTGGGGGTGACAAGTAGTACTAAAAGCAGTTTAGTCCCCAACAGCCCATAAACATCTCCAAAAGTGGCTAAGAAATTTAGTATCACGATCTGAAACAATAGTATTTGGCACACCATGCAAGCGAATAATTTCACGAAAGAACAAATCAGCAACATTAACGACATCATCGCTTTTATGACATGGTATAAAGTGTGCCATTTTGAGAATCTATCCACGACAACAAATATGCTATCCCTCCCTTCTTTGTTCGAGGTAAACCTAAAACAAAGTCCATAGATATATCCTCCCAAGGAACACTAGGCACAGGCAAAGGCATATATAAACCATGAGGATTGAGTCGTGACTTAGCTTTTTGACATGTAGTGCAGCGAGCAACAAAGCGCTCAACATCCGTCTCATCTTTGGCCAAAAGAAATGTGTAGCAAGTATATCCTCCGTCTTCTTGGCGCCAAAGTGTCCCATTAATCCTCCTCCATCGCCTCTGCAACAACAAAAGGCGAACGAGCTAGCAGGAATGCATAGCTTGTTAGCACGGAACACAAAACCATCATTAATAACGAACTTGTTCCATGTTCTTCCTTCTTTACAATTCTGCATTACATCTTTAAAATCAGCATCATGCACATATTGATCTTTGATTGTCTCCAAACCAAATATTTTGAAGTCAAGTTGTGAAAGCATAGTATATCGACGAGACAAAGCATCAGCAATAACATTTTCTTTACCCTTCTTGTGTTTAATGACATAAGGGAAAGTCTCAATGAATTCAACCCATTTAGCATGTCTACGATTCAGCTTAGCTTGACTTTTAATATGTTTCAAAGATTCATGATCAGAATGTATAACAAATTCTTTGGGCCATAAATAATGTTGCCATGTCTCTAAAGTCGAACAAGAGCATATAATTCTTTGTCATAAGTAGAATAGTTCAGACTAGGCCCTCAATTTTTAGAAAAGTATGCAACAAGTTTGCCATCTTGTAATAACACACCTCTAATCCAATTCCACTAGCATCACATTCAAGCTCAAAAGTCTTATTAAAGTCAGCAAGTTGGAGTAAAGGCTTATCTTTCAATACCGTGAAGGCTTCTTCACTGTGCGGTACCCCAAACAAAAGGCACATCCTTCTTTGTAAGCTCATTGAGAGGTGCAGCAATGGTGCTAAAGTCTCTCACAAAACTCCTATAGAAACCAGCGAGTCAAGAAAACTCCTCACTTGTGTGACCGTTT
Organism: Aegilops longissima; assembly: GCA_021605205.1. Lineage (NCBI taxonomy): Eukaryota > Viridiplantae > Streptophyta > Magnoliopsida > Poales > Poaceae > Aegilops > Aegilops longissima. Next base: position 13,719 of record JAHIAM010003131.1, read on the forward strand.
TGGGCTGCGGCCAACTCTCAATAGCTTCAATCTTGGCTTTATCAACTTCAATTCCTGTGGAGTAACAACATAGCCAAGAAAAGATACTCGATTCGGTGCAAAGGTGCACTTCCCAAGGTTACCAAACAAGCGTGCATCACGTAGAGCATTAAAAACAACACGTAAATGTTCCAAATGTTCTTCCAAAGATTTGCTATAAATCAGTATATCATCAAAGTAAACTACCACAAATCGTCCAATGAAAGCACGTAAAACTTAGTTCATTAATCTCATGAAAGTACTAGGTGCATTAGTTAACCCAAAAGGCATGACTAACCACTCATATAATCCAAATTTAGTTTTAAATGTTGTTTTCCATTCATCTCCCAATTTCATACGAATTTGATGGTATCCACTCATAAATCAACTTTGGAGAATATTGTAGAGCCACTCAATTCATCAAGCATATCGTCTAGCCTTGGAATAGGATGGCGATAACGAATAATAATATTATTAATGCCTCTACAATCAACACACATCTGTGACGTACCATCCTTTTTAGGCACTAGTATAATAGGAACAACACAAGGACTAAGAGATTAGCGTATATAACCTTTGTCGAGCAGCTCCTGTGCTTGCGCATAATCTCCTTCGTCTCCTCTGGATTGAGTGCGGTATGGTGCTGCGGTTGGGTAGCGATGCACGGGAATTAAGTCAATTTGATGCTCAATCCCTCGAATAGGTGGTAATCCGGTGGCTTGCGTCTTGTGGGAAGGCGTCGTGAACTCTGCAAAATGTTAGTGACAGCGGGGGCAAAGAGGAAGCACATCCTCGAATGAAAATAATGCCTCTTTGCACACAAAAGCATAGCAAACAGATTTGCTAGAATCTAGCTCATCAATATCAGATTTGGTGGCAAATAAACATGCACTTTTCAGTTTAATTTCAGAAGCAACATTAGATGGTTTATTATTAGGCTTCATTTGTTGCTCAAATTCTTTTGCCACAATCTGATTTTCACTCTTATTTTTCTCTGTTTTGCTTTATTAGCTCTATTAATATCATCTTTCAAAATGGAATCAGGAGTCATAGGAAGCAAAGTAATATTTTATCCTTGTGAACAAGAGTATACTGATTGTTTCTACCATGGTGTACTGAATTTTTATCAAATTGCCATGGTCTACCAAGTAATAAGGAACATGCTTGCATAGGTACCACATCACAATCAACATAATCAGCATATGTAGAGATACTAAAATACACACGAGCGATGCGTGTTACCTTAACCTTGCGCTGTTGTTGAACCATTGGATGTAGTAAGGATGTGGATGTGGTCTTGTGGTGAGAAAGCTTCTCCACCATATCCATGCTAGCCAAGTTGTTGCAGCTCCCTCCATCTATGATGGCCTTGAATAGAGCGTTCCTTCACAACTCCTTTGTATGGAACAAGTTATGCCTCTGATTTTGCTCAGCTTGTGTAACCTGCACACTCAAAACACGTTGAGCAACTAAACATTCATACTGTCGGCATCTTGACAGCCATGTATTGCGTCTCATGATCAGAATCATCTCCACCGTGTTCTTCATGTGTAATAAGAGCCAAAGTCTCTTCATCATAGTCACTAGCGGACTCATACCCACCATCCTCGGTAGCAATCATCACACGCTGAGATTGGCATTCTCTCATAAAATGTCCTCTTCCCTTACATGACGACAAATAATATCACTTGTGTGCCTGTTGGCGCCATGGAAGAAGAAGAGCTCTGTGTGAGGCCTAGCAGGTGTGCTCTTGGTAGATAGTGGTGGTTGTGCCCTTTCTTGTATCCGGTTGGAGGTGGCAGCCGGCGGAGGTGCGGTGTAGTAGAGCGTGTGGAAGTAGATGATGCGTTGGTGTCCATGATGAAGGTCGACCTGCAGAAAAGTTAGTTCGGCGCCAGCGCTGTCGATCCTGCACTTCACGTTCAGCTTTACAAGCAAGATGGAATAATCGGTGATATTATTATAATCCTTGTAGTCTAGAATGGTGCGAATCTCTCTATTTAATCCACCGAGAAAGCGTGCAAGCATAGCTTCATTCTCCTCAACAATACCACATCTAATCAAGCGGTTTGTAATTCACTGATAATATTCTTCTACGAATTTTTCCTTGTCTTAAGCGCTGCAATTTTGAAGTAATTCACGCTGATAATATGGTGGAACCAGCGATACGCATAGCAGTTTTCAAAGCAACCCAAGTAGCTGGAACAGGATATAATCTACAATGTTGAGACCACCAAACACATGCAAAGCTAGTGAAAGCACAAACAGCGGCGGGAACACGTCTCTCCTCGGGATATTGTAAACATGTAAATCGTTGTTCAGTTTCTAACTCCCAAGTAAGATATATATCAGGAACATATCTACCCTCAAATGGTGGAATATTCAATTTCAGTTTAGGGAGATGGTCATGTTCTCGTACTGAAGGGAGCCGAACATTATCATTATTTGCATGTGGGCGACCTGGTGGTTGTGGTGCTGGTGGTTGCACGTAGTTCGATGTTGATCAACCTCATCCTCGTAATCTCTCCATAATCATCCTCCCCACCGCGGGAGAGCCACGAAGTATCAATGACACCAGCAGCTTGGCGGTGAAGAGGGACACGGGAAGCTTCGGCGGAGGCTGTTTGCGATGTGGAGGTAGTCCTTGTTGTTGTAGTAGAGGTGCGTTAGGTGCAGCGGTGGTGGTGGTGGTAGCAGCATGAGCAATTCATTAAACTTGTTATCGAGCTTTGTTTGACGCCTTCTCAATGCCATCTATCTTCTCCATGGCCTCTTCAAATCTATTTAGCACATCTTCCACCTGCCCTCATCATTTGTTGAAACTTATCATGTAGCGCTTTGTTTGTCATGTTCTCCCGGTCGATCACGTCGACTTGTGATCCTGCCATGGTTAGCGACAACGAAACACACAAGAACATGATTGAATGACTACTAGGAAGTGGTGGTGGTGGTGTGGTGGGCGATCACAAATCCGTCAAGCAAATCTCAAATTCTTACAGTTCTTACCCAGGCGGCGGTGATCGGCAACCGATGTAGTCAAAACTCTCAAAGCTTGGATAGAAGCGATTACGGGGAGAGTCAAGCATACGATGTAGATGTATGTGGAGCTGGGAAGGCTTATAAGATGGTAGCAAAAGGGTGAGCAATAATCAATTCAGATATGCAAAGTTGAATAAGCGCTCAACAGACGATCTTGTGCTGGTCCTAGGCTGAACCGTGCTAGAGGCGAGCCTAGAACACTTACAAAATCACGGCTGCTGCGTAAACAAGGAAAAGCACACTCTGGATTTTTTTTCGCTCTTTTTTTTGCGCTGCTTTTTTTTTGCTGCTCTTTTTTTGTGTCGAAAAATCACTATAATGGCGAGTGTCTCAATACTCTTCGAGTCAAAGCTGACGGGATGGGCACGAAATTTTTTGACCAAATTTTTTTTTATTTGCCGGACCCAAAAGCTGAAGCAGGTCAAAAAACTTTCTATAACGTATTTGTCTCAATAAACTTATAAACACCTAAAATAGGATAGCGAAATTTTTTGACAAGTACGTTTTAGGAAATTTTTTTCGAAACCTACTCCGGCAAGGAAAACACAAATCGGAAACTAGATGGATCTCGAAAAGAAACCTAATATGCAAGGAACTTCGGATTGGTGGTGGATATATGGTGGTGGTATATGGGCGGTGGTGGTATATGGTAGCGGTGGTGGTATATGGATACGGTTGGTGGTGGTATTTGGATCTGGTTGGCGGTGGTATATGGATCGGATTGGTGGTGGTATATGGATACAGATTGAGGCGGTGGCGGATAAGATGGGTGGTAGATGGCAAAGCGATGATGATGGTGCGGCGGCGTGACAACTTATGACGAGAACTTCGAAACTCTAAAGACTAGACTCTAAGACCAGCAACTTGACACGGCGATGCAACATAAATTCAACAAAGCAAAAACCTAAAAAGATTATGCAAAGGCTCAGATTGGTTCGGATATGATGAACTAACCTAATTTTTTGTGGCTTTTTCGTGGACAATAGGTATGAAGAACAGACTCGATCTAAACTACGAAAAGCTGTAAAATCTCACGAGCAACTGAAAATCTGATACCACTTGATAGAGGCAAAGGTGTCCGTCTTTCGATGAGATGTTGGTTTTCGCTTTGGAGGAAGTCGACTTTGGCGATCCGACTCTGAGCGTGCGAGGGCGTCGCGCCTATGTCGCTAAACCAACTCCGAGAGGTTATTGACCCGCGAACACGATCAACGACCACGAGTGCATTTCCTGCGAGCAAGCGAAGAACAAGCAAGAAACTGAGATTGCAATCTGGATATTGCGAATATAAGATGAAAGCTTTATTGATCAAGGTGGGGTTACGTGGCGCCTTTATGCAGTCGTTGAACACAAACAAAATCTGCGAAGTTGCAGCTATGGCGAACTTTTAATCTAAACAAAACCCAAGGTCTAAGCGGTGCCCTAAGAGCTGTATATATGGAGGAAGAGGAATTTCGTGGCCCTTGGTGGAGGGTCGAAATCAACCCTATCTCTTGTTTCCCCACATACGGACTCTAAAATAGCCTATACTTGTGTATTTCGAAATTACAAGGGCCTGGCCCACTAATAAGGTGTGCAGCACCTAGAATAGCCTCGGGACGACATTTATGAAGTAGCATCTTGTATATTTCGTCCAAGGCTTCATGCACCCATTATGGTGGCTTCAAAGTCCTGAAATCATCACTTGTAACTCCGTTCTTGTTCCCCTTGCATGGCATTATCTCCATGCTTGTTCTTGCTCAATGTCCATCCTTCTCCAAGCTAGGGCCTTCATTTGTAAGCAAAACAAATGTATCCAATTTAGGCAGCATCATATTCTCATGAGCATTAGAATCATTACCAAGAAAGCGTAAGTACGATAATTTAATTGGCGTCTTGTGAGCTCTAGTAATTGGTCCGATATATGTAGCGATAGGGGCTGTGGGTGTAACAATGGTATTGATGTCCTCATCACATTACCGTGGGAAGTGGCGAAGATGCGTCGTCCAAAAGCGAAGATGCCTTGAGAACACTTGGCGAAGATGCCGAAGTGGTTGATGTAGCCATAGCGCCGTCTTGGTGGTGCTCGTCTCGCGGTCTTCTTTTGTGCTTATGAAGCTTCGACTTGGCGTGAAGTAGGGCTTGTTGGGACTTGTGCATTTGCGCTTGTGGAGCATCTTCATGATGATGATGTCGTTGTCGTACTTGAGCTCCTTAGCGTTCGTCGTCGTCGTGCACATGATGCTTGGAGGTGACTTGCCCTTCATGACGATATTGATCACGAACGTGATGGTGGTCGCCATGTAGACGTTGACTTGGACGACTTGCCCTTGCATCTTGTTTGCGCTCCGAAGACTTGTGGCTTGAATGTCGCCGCCTTGAAGATGACAAAGGGGAAGTAGACTTGAGCAAGGTCCTAATCTCGTCCATCCTTGCATCTTGCTCCTCTTTATGTGCGGCAAGCTTCTTGTCGATGTAGTCCCTTCTCCTTGCTTCGGAGTGATGAATGTCGATGGAGATGTTCTCGATGCGCTCTCTCAATCTTGATTGTGTGCCTTGCACTTGTCGTTGTGGATCGAAGATAGATGCTTTGGTGATGTAGTTGTTCACGCCGTCGTTGTTGTCGTAGACCGGAGATGAAATGCCTTGCCTATCCATCACAAGACTCGAGCAAATATAAGTGGGAGAAAGAGAAGAACTTATACCAATGTACCTTGACCGATGTTGACAATGAATCAGGTTCACTCAAATGCGGACAATGAAATAGCACTATTGGTTGTCGGTTCTCACACCTACACAAGCAAAGCTTATGGTGGAGCTCGGTGGGGATAGTGGCACAAAAATTTAATGCAAAATGTTAGCAAGAGTCAATAATGTTGAAAGAGATTCACAAATTTGCAAGTGAAACAAATGGACCAATAGCAATATGGATGGCACGGAAGCGCTTTTACGGATAGATAGATGGGGTCGTGCAACCAAGGAATGAGCTCAAAATGTGGAATCCACCAAAAGCGCTTCGTGTTGCACAACTCAAGAGAGGCAGCTATACGATTGCTCAATAGGCGGATCGACACTTGTGCACAACCTATAAGATGCAAAATGGATAAACCTTCTATCCCAAGTATGCTATGTATGTATGGTTCCCGGTGTTTCTCTCAAGATGATCCAAGATGATCGGATATGATACCATATGATATATTTTGATGCTATGGCTATTGCTTACAAGCTCTTTGCTCTTTCTCTTTTGCTTAAAAGCTTATTCTCTTTTTTTTCTATGGCCACTTTTGCACAATGCACAAACCAAGATAACTATTGTGTATATCTGGAACAATATTGTGACACAAGAGGCGATATGATGATACCAACATGATATGGTATGTATGTTATGGGAAGTATGATCACTAATGTGCACAAGTAACGTTGCGGCAATACTCAAATGGCTAGTCGCGATAGGCAAGTGGCATAAAATGGGCTAGGGTTAACAATGCAATTGCAAGGGAATATACAATGGTGTCGTCGAGGTTACCGTCCTGCGATGATGAGTGGCGGTGTTCTTGATGTAGATACCAAGATGATGGAACTCGTCCTAAGTAGCGAAACACCTTAGGAAGCATAAAAACATGAACTCAAAATCTCAAATGACAAATGTCAAGTGGTGGTAGCAGCGGTGGTGGTTTTGCACTAGGCAATGCGAAAATGGAATGATGGGCTATACACGCGTCGAAGTTGAAGTTGTCGTCCCTAAGTAGCCGAAACACCTTAGGAGACACAAGCCACAACTCAAAAATCTAAAACAAAATTGGTTTAAGTTGGGGGTGGCGGAAGTGTATGGTGGAGCACGCCTATCTGGAAGTGGTGGTGGTGGTTGATGAAGAAGCAATCGTCCCTAATTAGCGAAACACCTTAGGAGACTCGAATCACTATTCAAGCAACCACAAATGCTATGGTGAACAAAATGGGTTAGGTTGCGGAAATCGATGGTGGCTATCACGGATGATGTGGTGGAAGCCCTAGGCAAAGATGCCAAAGTACCAAAACTTTGATAGTGTCAAAAGGTGGTGGTAGTATTTTTTGTGGGATGGGGATGTCAATAGCTTCAAAGCGAGCTAAAGAAGCGTCAAAAGCGGACTCTGGATGAATTAGTTATGGGCGAAGCAATTGAAACTTCGGGCAGCTGAAACTAGGAGGGCGGTAGTACCGCTTGGGAGGCAGTAGTACCGCTTGTGGTACTCAGCAGTAGTACCGCTCGGATGATAGTACCGCTCGTGTCGGGATTTTCACTTGAATCGAAGCAGTAGCGATTTTTGGGGCGGAAATGGGTGATTTGGGGTCAAAATTGGATGGATTTTGTGGAGGAAAGATGGGAAACTTGGGGAGATGCTAGATCCACTTGAAACCAAGCAAATCCATGGATCAAAATCAACAAAACATCATCAAAACTAACAAATCACAAAAAATTTGGGGCTATTTTTTGGTGGGGATTTTCAGTTTAGGGCGAAAACAACAAAATCAAGCTAGAAAACACGGGTAGGGGCTCCAAAAGCGTGATCAACGTGGCTCATGATACCAAGATGATGTGAGGCGGAACCCTATGTGGATGATCTTTCACGTTTGGAGTGGATCCTCACGGGGAATCACGAAGAACACATGGAAGAACAAAGGAAACACGGAGGAAGCGAGAGAGATCGCTCAACCAACAAGGAATCAATCACACAAGTGCTAGATCACTGAACACAAAGAGATACATATGATCCACAATCAACAAAGGTAAGGATACGATTAGATGTTCTTCTCCGAGAGGAGGTCTTGATGGGGTCCACCCTAGAAGGGGTCTTGAATCCGCTTGGGGATCTTCTCCGTAGAGGTCACGAGCTCAGGAGAAGTAACCAAGTGGATGAGCAAAACTCTCACACAAACATGAGCTAAACCTAAGCTAACCCTAATACAAAGCTAGGAGAAGAGTATATCTGATTGCTAAGCCACGAAGGGGTAAGTGAGGCGAAGGGTACGGGCTCGGCCCAATACCTTGTCTTGTGAACAGGCGGTTGTACCGGTCATGAAGCGATTTACGCTGGTAACACATCTGGCGGAAATACCGGACTTGAAGGCGGTACTACATTTGGGAGAATCGGCTGGCCGGGAGATGGATGTCGGAGGGCCAGCGGTTGTACCGATTGATAAATGATAATACCGGTCATTTAGGAATTACGGTACATCCGGGCGATACCGACCTTACACCCATACGATCACCGAATGGTGCCCGATAGTTGGGCGGTAGTCGACCGGTTGTACCGCCCGGGCGGTTGTTGACCAGTTGTACCGCTCGTTCTGGAGCTGCCAGGCTCTCTTCCTCCTTCTCTTCCATGCTTGGCCTTGGTCCTTGGATTCTCCATGGTCGCCTCGGTCGTACCTTGTGTCCAATGGTGTATCTTCAAGGTCTCATCATATGTCCTCTTGGGGCTTGGAGAGTAGTTGGAGTGTACATGGGGATGAACGTGGGATGCTCCGCATCACGATAACAAATAGTAATATTATTAATGCCTCTACAATCAACATACATACGCGATGTACCATCCTTTTTCGGCACTAGAATAATAGGAACAGCACAAGGACTAAGGTTTTCCCGTATATAACCTTTGTCGAGAAGCTCTTCTACTTGACGCATAATCTCCTTCGTCTCCTCTGGATTGGTACGGTATGGCGCACGGTTTGGCAGTAAAGCACCGGGAATTAAGTCAATCTGATACTCAATCCCTTGAATAGGCGGTAATCCGGTGGCACGTCTTGTGGGAAGGCGTCGTGAACTCTGCAAAATGTTAGTGACAGCGAGGGGCAAAGAGAAGGCACTTCCTCGAATGAAAATAATGCCTCTTTGCACACAAAAGCATAGCAAACAGATTTGCTAAAATCTAGCTCATCAATATCAGATTTAGTGGCAAGTAAACATGCACTTTTCAATTTAATTTCAGAAGCAACACTAGATGGTTTATTATTAGGCTTCATTTGTTGCTCAAATTCTTTTGCCACAATCTGATTTTCACTCTTATTCTTCTCTGTTTTGCTTTATTAGCTCTATTAATATCATCTTTCAAAATGGAATCAGGAGTCATAGGAAGCAAAGTAATATTTTATCCTTATGAACAAGAGTATACTGATTGTTTCTACCATGGTGGACAAATTTTTATCAAATTGCCATAGTCGACCAAGTAATAAGGAACATGCTTGCATATGTACCACATCACAATCAACATAATCAGCATATGTAGATATACTAAAATGCACACGAGCGATGCGTGTTACCTTAACCTTGCCGCTGTTGTTGAACCATTGGATGTAGTAAGGATGTGGATGTGGTCTTGTGGTGAGAGATAGCTTCTCCACCATCTCCATGCTAGCCAAGTTGTTGCAGCTCCCTCCGTCTATGATGGCAGCGCACTGAGCGTTCCTTCACAACTCCTTTATATGGAACAAATTATGCCACTGATTTTGCTCAACTTGTGTGACCTGCAGCGATCTGAAGCATCCTTGGTCATCCCATGGACCTTCCATCAACTATCCAAGCTCCAAGTGGACCCATGACAAGAGCAAGAGCCGTGCTATTCAATCCGAGGTGACATCACTCCTATTGATTTCCCTTTTCCTTCCGGTGAGACATGGCTACTACCTAAGTCCGAGACACTATCGTGATCGGTACAACGTTCAAGCCAAGGAACCAGGAGCTGAAGAAGAAACGACAAGCGTCAACACTCTGGACAGCCCGGAACTTCCGGCCTCCGCCTGGAACTTCCGGCCAAACCGGAACTTCCGGCCCCCGACGACATCGACCAGTCCGGGCCTGCCCACTTTGGTTAGCCCGGAACCTGCCCGGAACTTCCGGCTCGCCCGGACCTTCCGGCCGCCGGAAGCCAGCCCAGCTTGATAGAGGCGAGGGTCCCGATCTTTCGATGAGATGATAACTATCGATTTGGTGGAGTCGACTTTGACGATCCGACTACAAACATGCATGACGTTGCGCCTTAGCAATCGCTAAACCAACTCCGAGAGGTTATTGACCACGCCGAACACGATCAACTGACCACAAGGTCTATTCCTACAAGCAATCGAAGAACAAGCAAGAATATGATAAAGCAAACTGAATATTGCAAATATATATGAAGTATTGATAAAGGTGGGATCCGGAAGCGGTCTTGGTTTGGTCGTTGGACACAAACGAAATACACGAAGTTGCAATGGCTAACTTTTAACTAAACAAATCCCCAGGAAAAAGCTACTAGATGGATCTACTTATATAGGAGCAAGGGGTGGCGGCCAAGGAGGTGGGAGGACGTCCCAAGGCAGCCTAAAACTAACCCTAGGTCGTACAAGGCCAATGGGCCCAAGCGGAGGTGACGTAACACCTTTGGACTTGTAGTTTGACTCGGATTCTGCTGCAGCATCAGATTGTTTCGTCCATAACTCAACGCTCGGACGGATTTTAAGGTGATTCAATTGGGTTGGAAAATGCACGAAATCTATTTTCCAACAAAAAGAATCAACCAATTTGGAGTCCGTATGAAAAAGTTATTGACGTTTTGAGTCAGGTATGTGCTGTGCAGTCCGAATCTGAGTCCAGAACGTGAGAGACTTGGACTCTATCTTCTCTTGGGCCAAAAGTGACGTGAGAGAACTTTTTGAACAGCAGGTAAACATCTCTTTCTCCCTTATCTTCATATGTGGATTGTACAAATGTCCCATACACCTGCAATTAGACATGGCACAAAAGTTTGTGAAGTATTTTTGTCCTGGATGACATAAATAAATTATTGCATAGTTTGCATTAGAAATCACCTCACAAATATACATGTATGCAATATTTTTGGTCGTATCCAAGGTAATCATGTCCTCATCAAGCTCCACCCGCGTCGACTCTCGGCTTAGGCCAGACCCTGCCCGAAACTTCCGGCTCCCGAAACTTCCGGACCTGCCTGCACGCAGCCACTTGGGCCGAGGCCCATGTACCCTTTCGTCCCGTAAACTATAAATACTCTCTCACAAACTATAAATACCCTCCTAGTTAGGGTTAGCATTGGTTTAGCTCATCTTTGGTGTGAGAGCCCTTGCAAAGGCTCATGATTAGTAGAAACAAGAAAGAAAATTCGAGAATAATGTTCCTATGAACTATTAGGATGTGGTTGTAAAGTGCTCACAGTAAAGCAAATATCAATATCTTACAAGTTCTTACCATGCGGCAGGTGGTGACAGGCAACCAGCGGTGTCAAGTAACTCTGAAGATTGTGTAAGCGATTGCCGAGGAGCGTCACGTATACGGTGTAGAAATATGTGGAGCTGGGTTGGCTATATATGGTAGCAAAAAATTAGCAATAATCAATTCATAGATGCAATGTTGAATAAGCGCTCAACAGACAGTCTGTGCTGGTCCTAGGCTAGACCAGACTAGAGGCATGAGCCTAGAACACTAATGAGGTCACGGCATAGCACAACTAGCATCAATGAAGGATAATAAGTAGCTCTGGACAGCAAGATATAAGTGAAGATCTGGCGGTGAAGATAATGATAAAGAACAAGCGCCAAGCAGGATATACAACAACTCTCTCTCAATTTTCTCATTGAAAAGTTTGAGCCAATTTTCTGATAACTTTTTAAAAGAATGCTACTAACTCAAGCTTTCCAATTCAAAAGAATCACTCAATTCGAGTTGATATGAGGAGTAAAAATTCTAAAACTGGTTTGAAAAACTGGAATAAGCTGTGTTCACGAACTTGGAGGGCAAAAGACCTATTTAGGAGCCGATTTTGAGGTGCCAAATATTGAACTAGGTTCTGAAACTATTTAGATCGTCTCGTCTCTAGCTTTAATTTGAGTACTCATGAGCCAAAAGCGGACTTCATTATGAGGAAGTTATGCCTGTTTTACTGAACAGTGCACAAAACAGATTCAATCCGAATTCAGCTACGAGATTGAGTCTAGATAGATCCGAACTTTGTTTTTTCTTCTCTCTTTTTTTCTCACACTTATTTTTCTTTTCTTTCTCTCTTTTTTCTCTGACTTTTTTCTTTTACTTTTTTCTCTCTCTTTTTCTCTCTCCTCTTTCCAAACAAACTAGATAAGATGCAGATTGGATCAAGTGAAGATGTGAGCGATCTCAACTATGATTATGACAATGAGCGGTGGGTATGCGTGGTGGAAATTGATGGATGGATGGTGGTCAGCGGAAGGATAACGATGCGGCGGCGTGACTAATGTGAACAGAACTTCGAAACTCTAAGCGAACTAGACACTAAGACAAGCAACTCGACACGACGATGCAACCGATAATTCAATAATGCAAACAATGAAAAGAAAATTGCAAAGGCTCGGTGGCTTGGACAAAGGATGAATAGATCTAACTTTTTTGTGGCTTTTCTTGGACAATAGGTAAGAAAATAAATCTAATCTGGGGATAATTGGAAATTCTCACCGAGCAACCTGAAAACTGATACCACTTGATAGGCGAGGGTCCGATCTTTCGATGAGATGATAACTATCGATTTGGTGGAGTCGACTTTGGCGATCCGACTACAAACATGCCTGACGTTGCGTTAGCAATCGCTAAACCAACTCGAGAGGTTATTGACCACGCGAACACGATCAACGACCACAAGGTCTATTCCTACAAGCAATCGAAGAAAAACCAAGAATATGATAAAGCAATCTGAATATTGCAAATATATGAAGTATTGATAAAGGTGGGGATCCGGAAGCGGTCTTGGTACGGTCTTTGGACACAAGCGAAATACGAAGTTGCAATGGCTAACTTTTAACTAAACAAATCCCAGGAAAAAGCTACTAGATGGATCTACTTATATAGGAGCAAGGGTGGCGGCCAAGGAGGTGGGAGGGCGTCCCAAGGCAGCCTAGAACTAACCCTAGGTCGTACAAGGCCAATGGGCCCAAGCGGAGGTGACGTAACACCTTTGGACTTGTAGTTTGACTCGGATTCTCTGCAGCATCAGATTGTTTCGTCCATAACTCAACACTCCCGCGGATTTTAAGGTGATTCCAATTGGGTTGGAAAATGCACGAAATCTATTTTCCAACAAAAAAGAATCAACCAATTTGGAGTCCGTATGAAAAAGTTATTGATGTTTGAGTCAGGTATGTACATGCAGTCCGAATCTGAGTCCGAACGTGAGAGACTTGGACTCTATCTTCTCTTGGGCCAAAAGTGACGTGAGAGAACTTTTTGAACAGCAGGTAAACATCTCTTTCTCCCTTATCTTCATATGTGGATTGTACAAATGTCCCATACACCTACAATTAGACATGGCACAAAAGTTTATGAAGTATTTTTGTCCTGGATGACATAAATAAATTATTGCATAGTTTGCATTAGAAATCACCTCACAAATATACATGTATGCAATATTTGTGGTCGTATCCAAGGTAATCATGTCCTCATCAAGCTCCACCCGCGTCGACTCTCGGCTTAGGCCAGACCACCCGAAACTTCCGGCTCCCGAAACTTCGGACCTGCACTGCGCAGCCACTTGGGCGAGGCCCATAGCTGCAACCGGCGTGCTTTGTTTGTGTTCAACGACCGGACAAAGGCGTCCACGAACCCACCTTGATCAATAAAGCTTTCAACTTATATTCGCAATATCCAGATTGCAATCTCAGTTTCTTGCTTGTTCTTCGTTTGCTCGCGGAAAGCAGACCCTCGTGGTCGGGTTGATCGTGCTCGGCGTGGTCAATAACCTCTCGGACTTGGTTTAGTGATTGCTAAGTAGCGGCGTCTCGCGCGTTAAGTAGTCGGATCGTCAAAGTCGGCGTCCTCCAAGCGAAAACCAACATCTCATCGAAGGCGGGACACCTTTGCCTCTATCACGTGTACACCTAATTGCTTGGTCAACTTGTTGCATTTGCAAATTTGTGAATCTTTTCCAACATTATTGAATCTCACTTACAATTGCATCAAATTTTGTGCCACCATCCTTACCAAGCTCCACCATAAGCTTTTATTTGTGTAGGTGTGAGAACCGACAAGATTGGTACCAATAGTACTATTTCATTGTCGCATTTGGGTGAACTTGATTCATCATCAACATCGGTCAAAGGTACATTGGTATAAGTTCTTCTCCTTCTTCCACTCACATATTTTGCTTGGAATGATGGACAGGCCAAGTACCTCTACCAACCCACTCTTCATCGAGCAAAGGCGACGACATGTCATCATCGTCACCAAGAGCCACCTCTTTGGTGCATGATGAGGACATCAATACCATTATTACACCCAGCCCCTCTTGCTACATATCTTGGACCAATTACTAGAGCTCGCGCACGCCAATTAAATTATCTGGTACTTTCGTTTCTTGGTAATGATTCTAATGTTCATGAGAATATGATGCTGCCTAAATTGGATACATTTATTTTGCTTACAAATGAAGGCCCTAGCTTGGAGAAGGATGGACATTGGAGCAAGAACAAGCATGGAGATAATGCCATGCGCAAGGAGAACAAGAATGGAGTTACAAGTGATGATTCCAGGACTTTGAAGCCACCCTGATGTAGGGCGGAACCCTACGTGGGCGATCTTTCACGTTGGAAGCGGATCCTACGGGGAATCACGAAGAAGCGGCGGAAGAACACGAGGAAATCACGGGGAGGAGCGAGGAAAACACTCAACCAACAAGGAATCAGTCACACAAATGCTAGATCAAAGAACACAAAGGGAGATACATGATTCAAGGTCGACAAAGGGCGATACAAGCGGTAGCCGTTCTTCTCCGTGAGGAGGTCTTGATGATGGTCTTCTCCATAAAGGAAGGTCTTGAATCCAAGGTGGATCTTCTCCGAAGAGGGCCTCGGTCTCTCTCGTGGAGTAGATCCGGTATGGATAATGACTCTATCTAATGAGCTAAATCAACGCTAACCCTAACTAGGAGGAGGTGGAGGTATATATAGTGCTAAGCCACGAAGGGGTAAGTGAGGCGAAGGGTACAGGCTCGGCCCAATACCTTTGTCTTGTGACAGGCGGTAGTACCGTTCTTGAGCGTGTAGTACAGCTTGAAACTTCAGCGGTAGTACCGCTTGGTGGTGATAGTACCGCTCTGGCGCCGTTCGATCTCGAAGTTTGTCGGACTTTGCGGAAGTGGAGGCGGATGTAGGCGGTAGTGCCGCTTGTGATGATAAGCGGTAGTACCCGCTGGGCCTGGGCGGTAGTACCGCTTGCTCCGGCTTCTTCTTCCTTCTCCTCTTCCATGCTTGGCCTTGGTCCTTGGATCCTCCATGGTCGTCTCGGTTGTACACGAGTGTATGCAAGGTCCATGCATGAGGTAGTATCCATGTCTCACATGTGGAAAGTGGCAGTTCGAAGAGGTGAGTTCACCTTGTGCCCTATGGCGAATAGTCGAGGTCTCATCTTATGTATCCTTGGGGCTTGGAGAGTGGTTGGAGTGTACATGGGGATGAGCGTGGTATGCTCGCATCATCTCCCTCCCTTGGGAAAGATCCGACCTCGGATCGTGATCCTCATCACCATGGAAGCGGTTGTCGTGAAGCGGACTTGTAGTTGGACGAAGTTGAAGACATGGCGCAATCCAAGTAGTCAAGGTGTCGCGGGAGTGATAGACATGCAAAAGGAGCAAACACAAGAAACACTCGGAAATACAATGGTTAAGCGCACCCAAAGTGTCCATCATGTAAGAGTGAGTCCGTCAAAGGAATTGTTCATGACAAGGCATGAGATGCTTATCAAATGATGTAAAATGACATGTAAAGCATTCATGGGAACCAAAGCATGGTGCACAAAGCGACAAATTCTACCATTGTGCAAAATGATGTCATAGAGGCGGTTTATCAATAGCATGAATATGGCAATGGATGCTCAACATGTGTATGATATCATGCAATTGACGATAGGCAATGTGATCATTATGTATGAAGATGCCATCAAGAAAGATCACAACAAATTTGCTAAGAAAATGCACAAGCTCATATATCATGGATGACATGGGAATACAAGATGCAACAAGGCAATCATAATGTGAGTCAATCCATGCATAAGACACAAATTTGTGTTGAGTATGATATGTCCATCGAGCATGAGTATGATCACAATCAACAAATATGGAGGTGTTGGTATACCAATGCTCGATGTTGTGGCAAGAGTGGAAAACCGAAGGTGCATCCAATAAGTCAGCGCTCCTCAATGTAAAGGTCCATAGAGCCAATATCCAATGTCGATCCTCCATCCAATAGATGTATCATGTAGACAAGAAGAAGGAAATAACAATGAAAGTATGGCCCATCAATATGCAAACTTGAGGATGGCTCAAAGGAAAGAGTTCACCTTTATGAGGATGTCGAAAATGTTGGTTATGCACATCGTGTATGCCTTTATGTAACCAATATGTCTCATGACGGTAATGCCTTGTGAATCCTTCAAAATGAGAGGACATGACAAACACTCGGAAAAACAAATGAGGTTAGCGAAAATGCAAAACCTATCATTAGGTGTGGTAAGATACCCAACAAGTGTATGCATCATGCTCATCATAAGAAAGGACAAGGGAATTTGGCATGGTGTGTAAGCATGTGATGCGATAACAACCAAATAGAAGAGGCTCAATCAAGCAAGCATGCATCACAAGTATAGTGTCCAAGTCTCCAATGTCATTAAGCATAGAGGCAACTATAGGAGGCAAGCGACAATACCCAAGATATATCATGTGAGAGGCATGAACATATATGTCATCAACCCAAGAAAGCAAGTGATAGTGGAACATGGGCGATGCAACTAAGCAATCAATCATAGAGATCAAGTCAAGCAAGCTAGTAGTGCGAAGATGCAACGTACTAGAAGGAATCATGACAAGCATGTCATGTGTGCAAATAGTCGCATGAATAATTCACATGGCATAGCACAAGCATGAAAGCAAGATATGAGGAAAGTAGGTTCATGGTATTGGCAAGAAGACCTATGTAAATAGCAATGTAACATCATGACTCTCCAAACACAAGAATCAACAATAGTATGAGGCACATGATAAACATGGCAATAGCTACTAGGATCTCCACCAAGCATGCAAATACACATAGGAGTAGCATAATGGTGAATCATGGGTAGATGCAAGCAAGGGTCACAAGTGCATGGCAAAGGCATAGAAGCAAGCATAACATGCAAAGTGAACACGGTAAAATGAGCATAAGGTGGTAAGTGGTAAATAGCCCATAGCCGTGTGAGAACCAAGTAGAAGAGGTCTGCGTAGTCCTTGCGAAGGGCAGTGGTAACGATAGTCCACGGGATCCCAAGTCATCATTGCTCTCAAGAGCTCGTTTCGTCAACTCATGGGATTGAGATGTTGGCGAGTGTATGTGAGTACCTACACAAAACAAAGACAAAAGAAAATTGTGTGTGCGTGGTAGATGTACACATCATCCATCATGATCGCATGTGCATGTGTCGGTTACCACAAAATATCCAATGCTCAAATAAATGAGATCGTGATATAGAAACATGTCATCCATCATGATAGGTTTGATGTTATGTATAGCATAATGGAGACTCAAATTGTGTAATGCATCATGAGAAATATGTAGAGCATTGTTATTCATGGAATGCATAAGGTGCAAGCAATTATGTGAATCATGCAAAGTATGGGATGAATTAAAATCTCCTAATGTGTATGAGGAAACTATGGGGTCTCCTCATGAGCATTAATGGATACATCACATGGAGAATATTGACAACATCAAAACAATGCATATTTGGAACAATGTGATCATGGCATGGAATAGTAGATGAATTGCATAAATCATGTAAAGGAAGCATGGCAATATCATCACAAGAGAAGCAAGGCCAATGACCATCATCTAGTCATCTATTCCATAAGTGCAAATGGGATTTATTTTAATGGGGCATGCATAGTTACTATGTTGAGATTGAAATGATGCAATATGGGAGATCTCACTCATAGCATATGACAAATTCAATGGATTGTCAAACATGAAGTGACCAATAGAATTTTCACAAGATATCCTATGAAGCATAGCATCACAACTAGGCAACTCAACATGCTCATCATCATATTCATCATAAATAGGTAAGTCAAGGCATGAAGAAGTTTCACTAGCATGAAGCATGGTAATAGGTGGGTCGACATCATGGGAGCAATCGATGGTAAGAGAGTCCACTAGTGGGACAAGAGAAGCACCATCACCTATGTTACCATTGGGCGTCGCTCATGTGTTGTAGGTGAGGTGTCGAAGATCGTCTCGTTGTCAACTTCATCTTGATGGAACCATGTGGGGGTGCATCATCGTCCACCATGGCCATCTTCGTCTCAATGTAGGGATGGACTCGTCGAGGATAGGCATGTCGTCATGTAGGAGACCTAGCACCGAAGAAGAAAACACACTAGGAGTAGAGGTTAAGTCGTTAGAAATCATAGTGGCCTCATGTGCCGTGTCAACTACCTCACTCACTAAGTGTTGTGGCTCACTCACTCCCTCAAGGATGCTCTCACTCATATGGTGGGTGGAGTCACTCAAATGGCGCTCAATCTCACATAGGATGTGTGGCATGCTCTCATGTGTGGGGCTAGTGGTGGTCACCTCATCCTCTCATAGGAAATGCACTCAATGTCATATAGGGTGGAGTCACTCATGGGTTGGTGGCTCTCCTCACATGGCAATTGGGTCATCTCATGATATGTGGGTGTCGGAGAGATGTTGGTGCAAATGTCTCCATGCGTGGTCGCGTAGCTTGACTCGGAGTATGAGTCAATGTGGGCGTCGTCTTCATGTTGTTGAAGAGGTTGGCGCTCGTCGCCGTGGTCGAAGGGATGGCCCTTGCTCGACCGTCTTGTCACCGTCTTGGTGTTGGAGGCCCATATGATGTGGCACCTCATAGCTCGTCTCCATGACGAAGGAGTTTCCCATGCTCGGCCATCTTCCTTGAGGTGCTTCCGAAGATGGAAGTGTCGCCCTCGCTCGTGGGTGGTCGCCTTGGACTTGATGAAGTCGATGTAGGCGTGCGTGGGAAGTGGCGAAGATGCCGTCGTCAAAAGCGAAGATGCCTTGAGAACACTTGGCGAAGATGCGAAGTGGTAGATGTAGCCGTAGCGCCGTCTTGGTGGTGGTCGTCTCGCGATCTTCTCTTGTGCTTATGAAGCTTCGACTTGGCGTGTTGGGACTTGTGCATTTGCGCTTGTGGAGCATCTTCATGATGATGGTGTCGTTGTCGTGTTTGAGCTCGTAGAAGATGTCGTTAAGTCGTAAATCGTGCACATGATGCTTGGAGGTGACTTGCCCTTCATGACGATGTGGATCCAAGCGTGATGGTGGTCGCCATGTAGATGTGGGCGAGGGCGATTTGCACTTGCATCGCTTGGGTGCTCCGAAGACTTGTGGCTTGAGCGTCGCCGTCTTGAAGATGACGAAGGGAAGAAGACTTGATCAAGGCCGAATCTCCTCCATCCTTGCATCTTGCTCCTCTTTATGTGCGGCAAGCTTCTTGTCGAAGTAGTCCCTTCTCCTTGCTTGAGTGATGAATGTCGATGGAGATGTTCTCGATCGCTCTCGCAATCTTGATTGTGTGCCTTGCACTTGTCGTTGTAGATCGAAGAGAGGCGCTTTGGTGATGTAGTTGTTCACGCCGTCGTTGTTGTCGAAGACCGGAGATGAAATGCCTTGCCTATCCATCACAAGACTCGAGCAAATATGAGTGGGAGAAAGAAGAACTTATACCAATGTACCTTGACCGATGTTGAAAATGAATCAAGTTCACTCAAATGCGGACAATGAAATAGCACTATTGGTACCAATCCTTGTCGGTTCTCACACCTACACAAGTAAAGCTTATGGAGGAGCTCGGTGAGGATAGTGGCACAAAATTTAATGCAAAATGTTAGCAAGAGTCAATAATGTTGAAAGAGATTCACAAATTAGCAAGTGAAACAAATGGACCAATAGCAAAGAATGGCACGGAAACACACACGGATAGATAAATGGGGTCGTGCAACCAAGGAATGAGCACAAAATGTGGAATCCACGGAAGCGCTTCGTGTTGCACAACTCAAGAGAGCAGCTAGCACGATTGCTCAATAGGCGGATCGACACTTGTGCACAACCTATAAGATGCAAAATTGATAAACTTCTATCCCAAGTATGCTATGTATGTATGGTTCGGTGTTTCTCTCAAGATGATCCAAGATGATCGGATATGATAATTTTATATGCAATGTGGTATGATGCTATGGCACTTGCTTACAAGCTTTTGCTCTCTTTCTTTCTTTGCTTAAAAGCTTATTCTCTTTTTTGGCCACTTTGCACAATGCACAAATCAAGATTGCTATTGTGTATATCGCGGGAACAAACTTGTGACACAAGATATGATAGCAATATATACCACGATGATATGGTATGTATGCTATGGGAAGTATGATCACTAATGTGCACAAGTAACATTGCGGCAATACTCAAATGGCTAGTCTCGATAGGCAAATAGCATAAAATGGGCTAGGGTTAACAATGCAATAGCAAGGGAATATACAAAGGAGGGATACCACGATACCAATATGATATGGAGGTTACCGTCCTTGGCGATGATGAGTGGCGGTGTTCTTGATGTAGATACCAAGATGATGGAGACTCGTCCCTAAGTGGCGAAACACCTTAGGAAGCGGAAAACCACGAACTCAAAATCCCAAGCGTCAAATGTAAAAATGGTGGTAGCGGGAATGCGGTGGTGGTTTGCACTTGGCAATGCGGAAGTGGAATGATGGGCTATACGTGTCGGAGTTGAAGTTGCCGTCCCTAAGTAGCGAAACACCTTAGGAGACACAAGCCACAACTCGAAAAAGCTCAATCAACTATTGGGTTAAGTTGGGTTGTCGGAAGTGTATGGTGGGCAAGGTTATGTGGAAGTGGTGGTGGTGGTTGATGAAGAAGCAATCGTCCTAAGTAGCGAAACACCTTAGGAGACTCGAATCACTACTCAAGCAACCACTAATGCTATGGGGAACAAATTGGTTGGGTTGCGGAAGTCGGTGGTGGTTATCACGGAGGATGTGGCGGAAGCCCTAGGCAAAGATGCCAAAGTTCACAAAATTTGATGGAGTCAAATTGATGAGGACATCAATACCATTGTTACACCCACAGCCCCTCTTGCTACATATCTTGGACCAATTACTAGAGCTCGCATGCGCCAATTAAATTATCAGTACTTTCGTTTCTTGGTAATGATTCTAATGTTCATGAGAATATGATGCTGCCTAAATTGGATACATTTGTTTTGCTTACAAATGAAGGCCCTAACTTGGAGAAGGATGGACATTGGAGCAAGAACAAGCATGGAATAATGCCATGCAAAGGGAACAAACGGAGTTACAAGTGATGATTTCAGGACTTTGAAGCCACCATAATGGGTGCATGAAGCCTTGGACCTTGATAGAGGCGAGGGTGTCCCGATCTTTCGATGAGATGATAACTCTCGATTTGGTGGAGTCGACTTTGACGATCCGACTACAAGCGTGCCTGACGTTGCGCCTTAGCAATCGCTAAACCAATCTCCTTAGGTTCTTGGCGATGCAGGAAGCACGATCAGCCTGACCACGAAGGTCTATTCCTGCAAGCAATCGAAGAACGAGCAAGAATATGATAAAGCAATCTGAATATTGCGAATATATATGAAGTATTGATAATGGTGGGGATCCGTAAGCGGTCTTGGTGCAGTCGTTGGACACAAACAAAGTACGAAGTTGCAATGGCTAACTTTTAACTAAACAAATCCCAAGGAAAAAGCTACTAGATGGATCTACTTATATAGGAGCAAGGGTGGCGGCCAAGGAGGTGGGAGGGCGTCCCAAGGCAGCCTAAAACTAACCCTAGGTCGTACAAGGCCAATGGGCCCAAGCGGAGGTGACGTAACACCTTTGGACTTGTAGTTTGACTCGGATTCTGCTGCAGCATCAGATTGTTTCGTCTATAACTCAACGCTCGGACGGATTTTAAGGTGATTCAATTGGGTTGGAAAATGCACGAAATCTATTTTCCAACAAAAAAGAATCAACCAATTTGGAGTCCGTATGAAAAAGTTATAGACGTTTTGAGTCAGGTATGTCTGTGCAGTCGAATCTGAGTCGAACGTGAGAGACTTGGACTCTATCTTCTCTTGGGCCAAAAGTGACGTGAGAGAACTTTTTGAACAGCAGTAAACATCTCTTTCTCCTTATCTTCATATGTGGATTGTACAAATGTCCCATACACCTGCAATTAGACATGGCACAAAAGTTTGTGAAGTATTTTTGTCTGGATAACATAAATATATTATTGAATAGTTTGCACTAGAAATCACACGAGAAATATGCATGTATGCAATATTTTGGTCTCATCAAGGTAGTCATGTCCTCATCATCCTCCTTTTTGAAAACAAAGCCGTCCTCGGCGTTGCTTAATCTGAAATGTGGCTAACAAAAGAGACAAGGTGTACATGTTGTATATGTATCGTCATCCATTTTACTTCCCTTGATTTTTGCATATATGACACATGAATAGATGAGTAACTTGCATAGTTCATAAAATCTAAAGCCAACAAATTAGCACAAGAACTAGAAGGCTTGAAAATACTGCAACTCAGTTTGCACATATAAGTGAAGCTCTTATTTATTTCAAGAGATTGACAATGTTCATCATTAAACCATCCCAACATTGGTGAATAAACCTTATTTGAATCAAATTTACATGCTACAACATGCTTAGATAAGCAAACATGCAATGAGTCATTCGACACAGAATCATCACCAAGATTAGAGGTCGTATCAAAATGATTAAACATTGATTCTTTTGCATCAATAGTTAATTCAATGGGTGCTCTCAAAATTGTTGGTATTTCAGTTGTTTGATCACATGGCAAAGTCAAATTATCAATATAATCCTCTAAAATAGGTGGTGTGATCAAAGTAGTGGGTAGCTCAACACATGATGTATTCAAGTTAACTAGGCATGCATCATTCTCATGTAAAAGTGGAAAATCTATACCTTTGTCATTACCTCTTATAGTCAACTCAGATGATGCAGGCACTCTCGATGGTGATGTGTCACATGGTGGAGATGATGTAGTCCTCGCAACAACGGATGTGGTTGTCATAATCGCCTAGTAGTTGAATAAACATCTGTATCAACAGTTGGAATGTGCACCGTCGCTTGTTCTCCTTGTGGGCAACACGTCGTTTTATTTCCTGTTCAGCTTTGCAAGCAAGGCGAAACAAATGGTCCATAGGATAACACTCTTCATGAATTAGTATCTCCTGAATATTATGGTTTAATCCTCCCCAAAATCTATCCATAAAATCTTCTTCACTTTCTTCTAAAAATGAGTGCAACAAGGTAGTTTGTAAATCATCATAATATTTTATTCACGGTGTCACTACCTTGTTTTAAATGTTCAGTTTTCTAATCATGCCACAGTATAATAAACATCGGCGAATCTATCTCTCATGACATGTTTTAAATCATCCCAAGTATTAGGTACATAATCAGGGTGTAACCGACAATATTCACTCCACCAAACTAGAGCATAACCAGTGAAAGAACCAACGCAACCATAACTTTTTACGTTCATCAAAATTATGGGAAGCAAATATATTATTATGTCTAACTCCCATTCAATATATAAAGGAGGTCTAAAACAGCCATTAAATGGTGGTATAGAAACATGAACCTGATCATGTGCATTTGAATGTTTGTGCACCTCTCGTGACGGTTGTGGTATTTGCATAGGTGGTGGCATGTCTCCATGATCGACAAAGCCCATGAATTGACTCTGGATCCTGTCATGATTAGTAGAACAAGAAACAAAATCCAAAATAATGTTCCTATAACTACTAGGATGTGGTGGTAAAATGCTCACGATAAAGCAAATATCAATGTCTTACAAGTTCTTACCATGCAGCGGTGATCGGCAACCAGCGGTGTCAAGTAACTCGAATATTGAGTAAGCGATTGCCGGGGAGCGTCGTATACAGTGTAGAAATATGTGGAGCTGGGTTGGCTATATATGGTAGCAAAAGATTAGCAATAATCAATTCAAAGATGCAATGTTGAATAAGCGCTCAACGACGGTACTGTGCTGGTCCTAGGCTAGACCGGACTAGAGGCGAGCCTAGAACACTAATGAGGTCACGGCATAGCACAACTAGCATCAATGAAGGATACTAAGTAGCTCTTGACAGCAAGATATAAGTGAAGATCCTGCAGCGGTGAAGATAATGATGAAAAACAACTGCCAAGCAGGACATACAACAACTCTCTCTCAACTTTCCTCTTGAAAAGTTTGAGCCAATTTTCTGATAAATTCTTTCAAAGAATGCTACTAACTCAATTTTCCAATGCAAAAGAATCACTCAATTCTGAGTTGATATGAGGAGTCAAAGAATTCTAAAACTGGCCTGAAAATTGGAACAAGCTGTGTTCACGAACTTGAGAGGAAAAACACCTATTTAGAAGCCGATTTTGAGGTGTCAAATATTGAACTAGCTTCTGCAACTATTTAGATCGCCTCGTCTCTAGCTTTAATTTGAGTACTCACGGAGTCAAAAGCGGACTTCGTATGAGGAAGATACAGCTGTTTTACTGAACAGTCATAAAACAGATTCCAATCCGAATTCAGGTACGAGATTGATTCTAGATAGATCCGGTTTTTTCCTCTCTTTTTTTTTCTCACGCTTTTTTTTCCTTTTCTTCTCTCTCTTTTTCTTTTTTTTCTTTCCTTTTTCTCTCTTTTTTCTCTATCTTTTTTTTTCTCCCTCTTTCCAAGACAAACTGGATAAGATGCAGATTGGATCAGGCGAAGATGTGAATGACCTCAACTATGATTATGACAATGAACGGTCGTGTACGTGATGAAATTAATAGATGGGATGGTGGACAGCGGAAGGATAATGATGCAGCGGCGGCGTGACTAATGTGAACAGAACTTCGAAACTCTAAAGGAACAAGACACTAAGACCAGCAACTCGACACGACGATGCAACCGATAATTCAATAATGCAAACAATGAAAAGAAAATTGCAAAGGCTTGGACTGGCTAGGACAAATGATGAATAGATCTAACTTTTTTGTGGCTTTTCTTGGACAATTGGTAAGAAAATAAATCGAATCTAGGGATAATTGGAAAATCTCACGAGCAACCTGAAAACTGATACCACTTGATAGGCGAGGTGTCGATCTTTCGATGAGATGATAACTCTCGATTTGGTGGAGTCGACTTTGGCGATCCGACTACAAGCGTGCCTGACGTTGCGCTTAGCAATCGCTAAACCAATCTCCTTAGGTTCTTGGCGATGCGGGAGCACGATCAGCGACCACGAAGGTCTATTCCTGCAAGCAATCGAAGAACGAGCAAGAATATGATAAAGCAATCTGAATATTGCGAATATATATGAAGTATTGATAATGGTGGGGATCCGTAGCGGTCTTGGTCTGGTCGTTGGACACAAACAAAGTACGAAGTTGCAATGGCTAACTTTAACTAAACAAATCCCAAGGAAAAAGCTACTAGATGGATCTACTTATATAGGAGCAAGGGTGGCGGCCAAGGAGGTGGGAGGACGTCCCAAGGCAGCCTAAAACTAACCCTAGGTCGTACAAGGCCAATGGGCCCAAGCGGAGGTGACGTAACACCTTTGGACTTGTAGTTTGACTCGGATTCTGCTGCAGCATCAGATTGTTTCGTCTATAACTCAACGCTCCGGACGGATTTTAAGGTGATTCAATTGGGTTGGAAAATGCACGAAATCTATTTTCCAACAAAAAAGAATCAACCAATTTGGAGTCCGTATGAAAAAGTTATAGACGTTTTGAGTCAGGTATGTGCATGCAGTCCGAATCTGAGTCGAACGTGAGAGACTTGGACTCTATCTTCTCTTGGGCCAAAAGTGACGTGAGAGAACTTTTTGAACAGCAGGTAAACATCTCTTTCTCCCTTATCTTCATATGTGGATTGTACAAATGTCCCATACACCTGCAATTAGACATGGCACAAAAGTTTGTGAAGTATTTTTGTCTGGATAACATAAATATATTATTGAATAGTTTGCACTAGAAATCACACAGAAATATGCATGTATGCAATATTTTTGGTCTCATCAAGGTAGTCATGTCCTCATCACGAAATATACAAGATGCTACTTCATAAATGTAGATCCGAGGCTATTCTAGGTGCTCGTCACCTTATTAGTGGGCCAGGCCCATGTAATTTGAAATACTTAAGTATAGGCTGTTTTTAGAGTCCGTATGTGTGGGGAAACAAGAGTTAGGGTTGATTTGGGACCCCTCACCAAGGGCCACGAAATTCCCCCTCTTCCTCCATATATACAGACCCTTAAGACACCGAATTTAGACAACAGGTTTTGTTTAGATTAAAAAGTTAAAGCCATAGCTGCAACCCGTGGCGTGCCGTTTGTGTTCAACGACCAGGACAAAAGCGTCCACAGAACCCCACCTTGATCAATAAAGCTTTCATCTTATATCCGCAATATCAGTTGCAATCTCAGTTTCTTGTTTGTTCTTCGTTTGCTCGCCGGAAGCAGGCCCTCGTGGTCAGGTTGATCGTGCTCGGCGTGGTCAATAACCCTCGGAAGTTGGTTTAGCGATTGCTAAAGCGCGACGTCTCGCCGCGATCGTGAGTCGGATCGTCAAAATTAAACTCCCACGAAGCGATAGCCACCATCTCCTTGAAACATCGGGACACCTTTGCCTCTATCACAAATGGTGATGGTAGTATTTTTATGGGAAGGGGATGTCAATAGCTTCAAAAGCGAGCTAAAAGCGTCAAAATCGGACTCGGATGAATTAGTTATGGGCAAAGCGGTGAAACTCGGAGCTGAAGCTGGGTAGAGGCGGTAGTACGCTCGGGGAGGCGGTAGTACCGCTCGTAATGATAATGCCCGCTTGGAATGGTGATAATACCGCTCGTGTAGCCGGATTTTCGCAAAATCTAGCTCTGGGAGGCAGTAGTGCCGCTTGGAAGAGCGATGATACCGCTTGGAGGTGCTAAGCGGTAGTACCGCTTGGAAGAAGCGATAATACCGCTTCGTGTCGAGATTTTCGCCAAATCCGGATAGAAGTAGCGATTTTAGGCGAAATGGATGATTCGGGGGTCAAATTGGAGAGATTCGTGGAGGAAAGATGGGAAACTTGGGGAATGCTAGATCCACTTGAAACCAGGCAAATCCATGGATCAAAATCAACAAAACATCATCAAAACTAACAAATCACAAAAAAATTGGGGCTATTTTTGGTGGGATTTTTCGGATTTAGGGCGAAATCAACAAAATCAAGCTAGAGAAAGAGGGTAGGGCTCCAAAAGCGTGATCAACCTAGCTCGATCCATAGATGATGTAAGGCGGAACCCTCGTGGGCGATCTTTCACGTTGGAGGCGGATCCTACGGGGAATCACGAAAGCGGCGGAAGAACACGAGGAAATCACGGGGAGGAGCGAGGAAAACACTCAACCAACAAGGAATCGGTCACACAAATGCTAGATCAAAGAACACAAAGGGAGATACATGATTCAAGGTCGACAAAAAGACTGATACAAGCGGTAGCCGTTCTTCTCCGTGAGAGAGTCTTGATGATGGTCTTCTCCATAAAGGGAGTCTTGAATCCAGGTGGATCTTCTCCGAAGAGGGCCTCGGTCTCTCGTGGAGTAGATCCGGTATGGATAATGACTCTATCTAATGAGCTAAATCAAGCGCTAACCCTAACTAGGAGGTGGAGGTATATATAGTGCTAAGCCACGAAGGGGTAAGTGAGGCGAAGAGGTACAGGCTCGGCCCAATATACCTTGTCTTGTGCAGGTGAGTAGTACCGTTCTTGAGCAGTAGTACGCTTGAAGAAACTTCATGGTAGTACCGCTTGGTGGTGAAATGCGCTCTGGCGCCGTTCGATCTCGAAGTTTGTCGGACTTCTGCGGAAGTGGAGGCGGATGTAAGCCAGTAGTGCACGCTTGTGATGATAAGCGGTAGTACCCGCTGGGCTGAAGCCGTGATGATACCGCTTGCTCCAGCTTCTTCCTTCTCCTCTTCCATGCTTGGCCTTGGTCCTTGGATCCTCCATGGTCGTCTCGGTTGTACTGAGTGTATGCAAGGTCCATGCCGAGTAGTATCCATGTCTCACATGTGGAAAGTGATGCCAGTTAGAAGAGTGAGTTCACCTTGTGCCCTATGGCGAATAGTCGAGGTCTCATCTTATGTATCCTTGGGGCTTGGAGAGTGGTTGGGTGTACATGGGATGAGCATGGTATGCTCCGCATCACACCTAATGAGTGCATGAGGCCTTGGGCGAAATATTCAAGATGCCACTTCATAATATTCGTCCATAGGCTATTCTAGGTGCTTCGTCACCTTATTATTGGGCCAGGCCCATGTAATTTCAGAAATACTTAAGTATAGGCTGTTTTAGAGTCCATATGTGTGGGAAACAAGAGTTAGGGTTGATTTGGACCCCTCCACCAAGGGCCACGAAATTCCGCCCTCTTCCTCCTATATACAGCCCTTAGGGCACCGTTTAGACCTTGGGTTTTGTTTAGATTAAAAGTTACGCCATAGCTGCAACCCGGCGTGCCGTTTGTGTTCAACAACCCGGACAAAGGCGTCACAGAACCCCACCTTGATCAATAAAGCTTTCATCTTATATTGCATAATATCAGATTGCAATCTCAGTTTCTTGCTTGTTCTTCGTTTGCTCGCGAAACAGGCCCTCGTGGTCAGGTTGATCGTGCTCGGCGTGGTCAATAACCCTCGGAAGTTGGTTTAGCGATTGCTAAAGTAGCGACGTCTACTGCGTTAAATAGTCGGATCGTCAAATTAAACTCCACAGAAGCGATAGCCACCATCTCATTGAAACAGCCGGGACACCTTTGCCTCTATCAAGTGGTATCAGATTTTCCAGGTTGCTCGGTGAGATTTTACGGTTTTTAAATAGATTAGATCGAGTCATTCTTCATACTAAAGTCCACGAAAAAGCCACAAAAAAAATTAGGGTTAGTTCATCATATCCAGAACCAATCGAGCCTTTGCATAATCTTTTAGGGTTTTGCTTTGTTGAATTTGCGGTTGCATCGTCGTGTCAAGTTGCTGGTCTTAGAGTCTAGTCTTTTAGAGTTTGAGTTCTAGTCATAAGTTGTCACCGCCCGCCGCATCATCATCGCCTTGCCATCTACCACCATTGCTTATCCGCCATACGCTCTGAATCCGTATCCATATACCACCACCAATCCGTATCCATATACCACCACACATACCATATACCACCACATTGTCATATACCACCACCATATATCCACCACCAATCCGAGTTCCTTGCATATTAGGTTTGTTTTCGAGATCCATCTAGTTTCCGATTTGTGTTTTTCCTTTGGAGTAGGTTTCGAAAAAAAAAAGCGAAAAAAAAATTATTCAGTGTGCTTTTCCGTTGTTTTCCGTGCGGTGCCGTGATTTTGTTAGTGTTCTAGGCTCGCGTCTCTATGCAGGTCTAACCTAGGACAACCACCTGATCACCGTCGTTAACGTTTATTCAACTTTGCATCTCTGAATTGATTATTGCTGACCCTTTTGCTACCATATTATAAGCCTTCCAGCTCACATACATCTACATCGTGCATTTGACTCTCCACAGTAATCGCTCTATCAAGCTTTGAGAGTTTTGACTACATCGGTTGCGATCACCTTCTTCTTTGGTGAAGGCTGGTAAAATTTGAGATTTGCTTGTGGTTGTGGCATCCACCACACCACCACCACCACTTCCTAGTGATGCTGTCAGAATCATATTCTTGTGTGTTTTCTATTGCTGCTAACCATGGCTTGGGATCACTGGCAACCGAGGTATTTGAGGAGAACATGACAAACAAAAGCGCTACATGATAAGTTTCAACAAATGATGAGTGGGCCGGTGGGCGATGTACTAAATAGATTTGAAGAGGCCATGGAAAGATAGATGGCATTGAAGGCGTTGAAACAAAGCTCGATAACAAGTTTAAGGAATTTATCGCGCGTCTACCACGCCACCACCGGTGACTTCATAACCTTCCTCCTACTACAACAACAACAAGGTTACCTCCACATCCTTGAAACAGCCTCCGCTTGAGCTTCCGTGTC
Organism: Aegilops longissima; assembly: GCA_021605205.1. Lineage (NCBI taxonomy): Eukaryota > Viridiplantae > Streptophyta > Magnoliopsida > Poales > Poaceae > Aegilops > Aegilops longissima. Next base: position 43,890 of record JAHIAM010003131.1, read on the forward strand.
CCTCTTACATTGCCAAGCCAATTTGGTTTATAACATTATTACTTCATGCCTCTTCCGCTAAAGTGGGGAGGATGATTATGTGAGCTTACGAGGATGAGGTTGATCAACGCCAGAGAACCATTTAGCAACCAGACTTCCTGACCACCCAATTAGTCCACATGCAAATAATGGCAATATTGGGCTCCCCTTGGTCTGAGATCATGACCATCTCCCTAAACTGAAATTGAATATTCCACCATTTGAGGGTAGATATGTTCTGATATATATCTTACTTGGGAGTTAGAAACTGAACAACGATTTACATGTTTACAATATCACGAGGGAGGCGTGTTCTGCTTTGCGTTTGTGCTTTCACTAGCTTTGCATGTGTTTGAGTGATGCGAACATTACAAGATTATATCTGTTCCAAACTACTTAGGCTGCTTTGAAACTGCTTTCGTTACATTTCGGTTCCACTATATTATCAATGAATTACTTCCAAAAATTGCAGCGCTTAAAGACGAGGAAAAAATTCGGAAAAGAATATTATCAAGAACTAAGCGGCTTGATTAGATGTGGTATTGTTGAGGAAGATGAAGCTATGCACCAAGTTTTACGGTGGATTAAATAGAGAGATTAGGACCATTCTAGACTACGGGATTATAATAATATCCTCGATTATTCCATCTTGCTTGTAAAATTGAGCGTGAAGTCTGGGGATAAAATGAGAGCCTTGGCGGTTAACTAACTACTTACGGAATGAGCCTTCATCATGGACACCACGACCATCATCTACTTCCACCACGTTCTACTACAGCGCCTCAAATCGGCTGCCACCTCAACCGTGATACAAGCGGGCTACCACCACTATCTACCAAGAGTACACCTCTTGAGCCTACAGAGCTCTTCTTCTTCCATGGCGTCAGCAGGGCACACAAGTGATATTATTTGTGGAAATGCGTTGGCAAGGGAGGACACATTTCTGAGAGAATGCCAATCTCAGTGATGATGATTGCTACTGAGGATGGTGGGTATGGGTCTGCTAGTGATTTATGATGAAGAGACTTTGGCTCTTATTACACATGAAAGAACCACGATGGAGATGATTCTGACATTTGAGGCGCAATACATGGCTCTTTGAAGATGCTTGGGTATATGACTGTTTAGCTTTCAGCGTGTTTGAGTGTGCAGGTTACTGGCTGACAAAATCGGAGAGCGCAACATGTTCCATACAAAGGGAGTTGTGAAGGACGTTCTGTTCAATCATCATAGATGGAGGGCTACAACAACTTAGCTAGTATGGATATGGTGGAGAAACTTTCTCCACCGCAAGACCCATCCACATCATACTACATCCAATGGTTCAACAACAATGACAAGGTTAAGGTAACACGTTACTTATTCGTGTGTATTTTAGTATCTCTACATATCTTGATTGTGACAGTTGTGATGCATTTTCATACAAGCATGTTTCGCTTATTACTTGGTAGACCATGGTGATGAGGACATCAATACCATTGTTACACCCACAGCCCCTCTTTTCCATATCTGGACAATTACTAGAGGAAGCTCGCCATCTGATTATCAGTGCACACCGTTTCTTGATGATTCTAATCTTCATGAGAATATGATGCTGCCTAAATTGGATACATTTGTTTTGCTTACAAATGAAGGCCCTAGCTTTGAGAAGGATGGACATTGGAGCAAGAACAAGCATGGAATGATACCATGCATGAGGAACAAGAACGGAGTTACAAGTGATGATTTCCAGGACTTCCAAACCACCATAATGGATGCATGAAGCGAATGAAATATACAAGATGCTACTTCATAAATATACGTCCAGGAAACTATTCTAGGTGCTCGTCACCTTATTAGTGGCGAGGCCATGTAATTTCAGAAATAGCAAAAGTATAGGCTGTTTTTAAGTCCGTATGTGACGGAAACAAAGTTAAGGTTGATTTGGGGCCCCTCACAGAAGCCACAAATTCCCCCCTCTTCCTCCATATATACAGCCCTTAGAGCGAGATTTTAGAAACTTGGGTTTTGTTTTAGATTAAAAGTTGTATAGCTGCAACCCGGTGTGCCCGTTTGTGTTCAGCGACGAACAGAAGGCGTCACGAGAAACCCTTGATCAATGGCTTTCATCTTATATTCATAATATCAGTGCAATCGGAGTTTTCTTGCTTACGTTTGCAACTTGAAATGACCCTGCGTGGTCAGGTTGATGCGTGCTCGGCGTGGTCAATAACCTCTCGGAGTTGGTTTAGCGATTGCTAAGGCGCGTCCTGCCGTTCGTAATCGGATCGTCAAATCGACTTCCTCCAAGCGAAAACCACATCTCATCGAAAAGGCAGGACACCTTTGCCTCTATCACATGGCAATTTGATAAAAATTCTGTACACCATGGTAGAAACAATCAGTATACTCTTGTTCACAAGGATAAAATATTACTTTGCTTCCTATGACTTTC
>JAHIAM010003132.1:0-7500 GCA_021605205.1 Aegilops longissima
AGATTCATAAGGTTGTATCCATCAATTTGGATTTTCAAATATTTGAAACCACATTTGAAATCAATTATGCATTCCTGCTTCTCCAATTAATGTGTGTTTCATGGGGTTTTTTGTTCTCAAACATGTATAATGTGTTTCACACCAACATATAGTGTAATCCGTTTAGACATTAATGCATATAAACCATGCATTGTTTTAATTGAAGAATCTATGGATCACCAATATTGATAAACTATATAACATTACCGTTCCCAAATTCAAATGAATATGCATGTTTGATACACCAATTTGCGTTATGATATTATCGATGGTGATCTCCGTTTAAATATTTGAATCCCTTTAATCCAGATATTGTCTCATATAGCTATCACTCATGCTTATATAGGACTATCTCTGGACCTATCTGGTTCATCGTCTCTCGGGTTCTCGTGCTACCGTATGGACAATGATCTTTTATCTTCATAACTTGGCGGTACTCTCCCTCGACCTTCATCCTCTATCTCTCTTAAGTATATCTCCCTGCTATGTGTCTCTAACTATGATTCTCCATGTGGAATCTCTTTCTCTCACACAAACACAAAACTTTGTCTCCCGGGTCTCATTTCTCTCTACTATTCCCAAGTGTGCCACTTTTACCCCCTCATCTGAGATGTCTTTCCTTTAGATATGAGAACCTATGACTCTTCCTCTTCAATATCTCTTTCTCACACAAAACATAAACTCTGTCTCCGGGGTCTCATTTTCCATTGTTCTCTTGTATTGGCTCACACCCCCTCTCCCTAGAGATATCTTGCGTTCCCTCATATGTCTCTCTAGCTATCACTCTCGTTGTAAATATCTTTCTCTCTAGAGACAAAAACTCCATCTCTCTGGATCTCATTTCTCTCTATCTTTTGTATGTGACTCACATGCCCCTCTCTTTCTCTCCCCCACACATAAACCCCTTGATCCACTCGACTTCTATCTCTAGCACTAGCTAGCATCTTTATTTTCTATTTATCTGTTTCTCCATCAACCTTTTTCTCGGCCTCCTCTTGATTCCCATCACCACCTCATATGTTTCTCTCTACATGCAGTCAAGTGCCTTCTCCCACATATATAACTTCACCCTTTGAACCACCGGTCATCTCCAACACCCAAACTAGCGGGTCCCTCTAGCTAGCATCTCCATCTCTATATCTATTTGTAGTTTCTCCGTCAACATTTCTTTCTCTTAGTCTTGCTTCCTATCACCCACACTTATATGTCTCTCCATACATATGCATTTATAGGTTGGTCTCTTTTGCCAATCGTTGCCCTCCTCCCTCTTCGCCATAGATGCATGCTCCACCGCCACTATCTCTTAAAGACAAAACAATGCTCAATTGTGGGCCTTCTTCCCATTCTCACATGCATGCATATTGTCATACCGATCCGTCTCTCCCATTCGTTGATCTTATGAATTATGTCTCTTTCTTTTTTCTCGATCATCTTGGCCCCACATCCACGTATACATGTATACCTCTCCACATCGTTCAAGGTCTCTATGTCTCCATCGTATTAATTACCCTCAATCCTAACAACATCGAATCGTTCTCCTCTTTTGTGCACATAACTTCCGGGATGGGTAAAACACACCTCACATAACAATCTCCTTCTAGCTACCCCGCCTCACTCTTCCCTATATCCCCGAAACCAATAAGACCATCCCTTGTTTAATTCCCCTTCATGCACCATCAATATATAGTAGTCTTCCTCGGTGTCTCGAACAAACCGTTCTCTCGATGTGACTCCTCTCACGTGCACACCTTCTCTTCCCTCTCTGGGCATTTTCTCTCTACCCCGGGTTGGTGGCCTCTTCCATACATCACCTCTCTTTGAAGCCACACTTAAATTACATCCACCACAGAGGACCCCACACCTTGTTTTTTTTTTTGGGGGAAAATTTTTTTCCCAAAATTTTTTCCAAAAATTCCGGGGAAAAAAGGGGGGTAAAAAAGGGGGGGGAATTTGGGGAAAAAAACCCCCAAAAATTTTTTTCCCCGTTTTGGGGAAAAACCAAAAGGCCCTTTTCCCCAAAAAGGGGGCCCCCTTTTAACCCCTTTTTTTTTTTGGGGGGGAAAAAAAACCTTTTTAAAAAAACCCCCCCAAACCCCAAAAAAGGAAAAAATTTTGGGGTTTTTTTTGGGGGGCCCCCAAAAAAATTTTTTTTTTTTTGGGGGTTTTTTTTTTCAAAAAAATTTTTTAAAATTTAGTTTGGAAATTTTTTTTTTTTTTTCCCCCCCAAAAAATTTTTAAAAAGGGGTTTTTTTTTTTGGGGGGGAAAAAAAAAAAAAAAAAAAATTTCCTTTTGGGGCCCCCAAAAAAATTTTTTTTGGGGTTTTTTTTTTTAAAAAGGGTTTTTGGGGGGTTTCCAATTTAAAATTTTTCCTTGGGGTTTTTTGGGGGGCCCTTTTTTCCCTTCCAAATTAAATTTTGGGGAAAAAAAAAATTTTTTTTAAAAAAAAAGGGGGTTTTTTTAAAAGGGCCCTTTTTCCCCCAAAACCCCCAAAATTTGGGGCCCCTTTTTTCCCCCAAAATTTAAAAACCCCGGGGCCCCTTTTTTTAAAAAAAAAAAAAGGCCCATTAAAAAAAGGGCCAAAAAATTTTATTTTTAAATTCCCTTTTGGAAAATTTTTTTTAAAAAAAGGAAGTTTTTTCCCCCCCCTTTTTTTTAAAAAAATTTTTAAAAAAAAATTTTTAATTCCCCTTTTAAAAATTTTTAATTTTTTTAAAAAAAATTTTTCCATTTTTTTAAATTTTTCCTTTGGAAAAAGGGGTTAAAATTACTTTGGTTTTTTTTTTTTTTAAAAAAGGGGGAAAACCCAAAAAATTTTTTTTTTAAAAAAAGGGAAAGGTTTTTTGGGCTTTTTAAAAAGGGGAAAAGGACCTTTCCCGGGGAAAAACCCTTCTTTTTTTTTTTTTCAAAGGTTTTTTTTTTTGGGGGTTTCCCCCCCCCCTTTTTTTTTTTTTTTAAAAATTCCCCCATTTTTTTTTTTGGGGGGGGCCCCCCCAAAAAAATTTTTTTTTTTTTTCCCCCCCCCCCCTTTTTTGGGGGGGGGTTTTTAACCCGGGGGGGAAAAACCCGGTTTTTTTTTAAATTTTTTTTGGGGGAAAAAAAAAAGGGGAAAAAATTTGGAAAAATTTGGGGAAAAAATTTTGGCCCACCTTTTTTTAAAATTTTTAAAAGGGGGGAAAAAAGGGGGGGAAAAAAAAGGGGGGGGGAAATTTTTGGGGCCCCCCCCCAAAAAAAAAAACCAAAAAAAAAGGGGGCCTTTTTTTGGGGCCCCCCCCCAAAAACTTGGGGGGGGCCCCCCCCCCCTTTAAAATTTAAAAACCCCCCCCCTTTTTTTTTTTTTCCCCCCCCCCGGGGGGAAATTTTTTTCCCAAAATTTTTTTTTTGGGGGAAATTTTTTAAAAAAAATTTTTAATTTTTAAAATGTTTTTTGGGAATTTTTTGGGGGGAAATTTGGGGGTTTTGGTTTGGGGTTTTGGGGGGGGGTTTTAACGGACAAAACCCTTTTTTTAAAAAGGGAAAAAAAGGGGGGGGTTTTTGGTTAAAAACCCCCCCGGGGGGGCCCCCAACCGCCCCGGGGGTTTTTCCCGGTTTTTGGGTTTCAAAGGGTTTTAAGGGGGGTTTTAAGGTTTTAAAAAAAAATTTTCCCAAACCCCGGGAACCCCTTGGGGAAAAACCAAAATTTCCCTTTTGGGGCCCCCCTTTTTTTTTCCCCCTTTTTTAAAAAGGGGCCCCGGCCCCCCTTTTTTTTTGCTTTTCCCAAATTTTTTTAATTTACCAATTTTTTGGAAAAATTTTTTCCCCCCCATTTTTTTTTTTTTTTTGGGCCCTGAAGCCCCCCCCAATTCCCCCCCCCTTTTTTTCCCCCCCCATTGGCCTTTTGGGGCAAAAAAGCCTTTTTCCCCCTTTCCCCCAAAAAAGGGGGGGTTTTTTCCAAAACCCCCCCAAAAAACCCCCCGGGGGAAAAGGGGAAAATTTTTTGGGGCCCTTTTTAAAAAAAAAACCGTTTTTTGGGAGGGGAAAAAAAATTTTTATTCCCGGGCCCCCGGGAAGGGGGCCCTCCCCTTTTTTCCCCGGGGGGTTTTTTGGGGGGCGGTTTTCCCCCCCCCCTTTTTAAAAGGGGGTTTGGGGGGGGAAAAAAAAAAAAAAAGGGGTTTTTTTGGGGAAAATTTTCCCCGGGCCCCCCAAAAAATTTTTAAAATTTTTAAAGGTTTTAAAAAATTTAAAAGGTTTCCCGGTTTTAAATTTTTCAAAGGTTAATTTAACCCGGGAAAAAATTTTTTTAATTTTTTTTTTTTTTAAAATTTTAAAAAAGGGGAAGGGGGAAAAAAAAGGGGGGGTTTTTTAAAAAAAAGGGGGGCAAAAAATTTTTTTTCCCTTTGGGGAAAAACCCCTTTTAAAAAAAATTTTAAAAACCCAAAAAATTTTCCCCCCCAAGGGGTTTGGGTTTTTTTTGGGGGTTTGGGCCCAAACCCCCCCTTTTTTCCCCCCTGGGGCCCCTTTTTTTTTCCCCCCCCCCCTTTTTTGGGTTTTTTCCCCCCCCTTTTTTTTCCCCAAAAAAGGGGGCCCCCCCCGGGGGGGGCCCCCTTCCCCCCGGGGGGGGCCCGGGGGGGGGCCCCCCCCCCTTTTTTTAAGGGGGGGGTTTAAAGGGGGAAAAAAAAAGGGGGGGGAAAAAACCCCGGGCGGGGTTTTGGGGGGGGGGAAAAGGGAAAAAGGGGTTTTTTTAAAAAAAATTTTGGGGTTTTTGGGGGGTTTTTAACCCCAAACCCCTTTTTTTTGGCCCCCCCCCCCCCCCCCTTTTTTTTGGGGGGGAAAAAAAAAAAATTTTTCCTTTTTTGGGGTTTTCCCCAAAAAGGTTTAAAGGGGAAAAATTTTTCCCCCGGGAAAAAAAAAAGGGGAAAATTTTTTTCCTTTTTAAAAACCAAAAAAAAACCCCAATTTGCCTTAAAAATTTTTTTGGTTTTTTAAACCCCCAAAAGGGGAGGGGGTTTTTCCCCTTTTGGGGGCCCTGGGGCCCCCCCCCCCAAAAAAAAACCCCAAAAAAAAAATTTTTTGAAAGGTTTTTTTGGGGAAATTTTTTAAAAAAAAAAGGGGGAAAATTTTCCCCCCGGGGGTTTAAAGGGAAAGGGGGGGGCCCCCCTTTCCCCTTTTCCCCCGGAAAGGGGAAAAAAAAAAAAAAACCCCCCCCGGGGCCCCCTTTAAAGGAAACCTTTTTCCCCCTTTTTCCCCCCCGGCCCCCATTTTAAAAAATTTCCCGGTCCCCCCCAAAAAATTTTTCCCCCCCCCCAAATGGCCCGGGAAAATTTTTTTTTTTCCCCAAACCCAAGGGGGGGGCCGGGGCCCCAAACCTTTTAAAACCCCGGGAAAGGCCTTTTTCCCCGGGGTTCCCCCCCGGTTGGGGTTTTTTTAAAAAAAATTTTTTTTTAAATCCCCCTTGGGGGAAAGGGGTTTTTTCCCCCCCCCTTTTTGGGAAATTGGGGTTTTCCGGGGAAAGGAAAAACCCCAAATTTCATCCCCCCCGGGGGGAGGGTTTTTGGGGGAAAAAAAACCCCTTTTGGGGGGGGAAAAAAAAAAAAGGGGTTTAAAAATTTTAAAAATTTTTTTAAAAATTAAAAAATTTGGGCCTTTTTTAAAAAGGGGGTTTTTTTCCCCCAAAAAAAAAGGGGAAAAAAGGTTTAAAAGGGGGGAAAAGGCCCTTTTTAAAAAAAAAAAAAAAAGGATTTTAAAAATTTTTTCGGGTAACCCTTAATAAAACAAAAGGGGGCCCCCCCGGGGAAAGGGGAAAAAAAGGGGGGGGCCCTTGGGGCCCCAAAGGGGGGGGGCCCCAAAACCCCCAAAAAAAATTTAAATTTTTCCCCAAAAAAAAGGGAAAAAAAAAACCCCTTTATTTTAAAAATTTTTTTTAAAGGGGGGGTTTTATTTCCCTTGGGGTTTTTTTGGGGGGGGCCGGGTTTTTGGGGGGGGGGGAAATTCCCAAATTTTTAAACTGGGTTTGGGGGGGGGGGGGGGCCTATTTTCCCCCCCCAAAAACCCCCCTCCCCCGCCCTTTCCCCCTTTTTTCCCGGGTTTTTTGGGTTCTTTTTTTTTGGGAAAGGGTTTTGGGGGCCCCTTTTTTTTTTTTCCAAAAATTTTTCCCAAAATTTTAAAACCCTTCTTTTAAAAAAAAAGGGGGGAAAGGAAAAAAACCAAAAGGGGAAAAAAAAAAAAAGGGAGGGGGGGGGGGGGGTTTGGGGAAAAATTAAACAAAAAAAATTTTTTCCCCTTTTTAAAAAAATTTAAATTTTAAATTGGGGAAATTTTTTAAAAAGGGAAAAACCTTGCCGGCCCTTTTTAAAAAAAATTTTTTTGGGGTTCCCCGGGGCCCCCCCAAAAAAAGGGGGTTTTTTAAATTTAAGGGGGTTTTTTTTTTTTTGACCTTTTAAATTTGGGGTGGGCCCCAACCTTTTTCCCCCATTAAAAAGGCCGGCCTAGGTTTTTTGGAAAGGGGTTCCCCTTTTTTTTTCCCCCCCGGGGGGAAAAAAAAACCAATTAAAATTTTTGGGGAAGTTTTTTGGGGGTTTTTTAAAAAAAAAAAAAAAATTTTTTTTTTAAAAAGGGGGTTTCCCCAAACCCAAAATTTTAAAAAATTTAAAAAAAAACCCTTTCCGGGGAAAAAAAACCCCCCCTTTTTTTTTGGGGGGAAAAAAAAAAAACAAATTTAAAATTTTAAAATTTTGGAAACCCCAAAATTTTAAAAAAGGGGTTCCTTTTAAAAAAAAAAATTAAGGGTTTTTTGCAAAAAAAACCCCCAAGGGGAAAATGGGAAGGGGGGAAAAGGGGGGCCCCCGGGATTGGGGGGAAAAACAAATAAGGGTTTTGGGAAATAAGAGGGGGCCCCCCGGGGGGCCCCCCCGGGGTTTTGGTTTGGTTTTAAAAAAACCAAAAAGATTTTTTTTCCTTTTCCATCCCTCCCCCCCCCTTTTGGGGGTTTTTTTTTCCCCCCCCTTTTTTTTTTTTCCCCCCCCCCCTTTTTTTTTCCCCCCCTTTTTTTTTTCCCCCCCCCCGGGGGGTTTTTGGGTTTTTTTTTTTTTTTTTTTTTTTCCGGGGCCCCCTTTTTTTTTTTTTCAAAGGGAAAAAAAAAAAAAATTTTTTTTTAAAAAAAAAAAAGGGTTTTTTAAAAAAAGGAAAAACAAACGATTATTCCTTTTGGGCTTTTTGGGGGGGCCAGGTGGGTTTTTTAAAAAAAGGGGGGCTTTTTTTTCCCCCCCTTTTTTTAAAAAAAATTTGGGGGGGGGGAAATTTTTTTTTTTTTTTTTTCCCCCCCCCCTTTTTTTGGGGGCCCCCCAAACCCCCGGGGGGAAAAATTTGGGGTTTTTAAAAAAAATTTTTTTTTTTAAAAAAAATTTTTTTTTTAAAAAAAAAAAAAAATTTTGGGGGGTTTTTTTCCGGGTTTTCCAAAAAAATTTTTTTTTTTTGGGGCTTTAAAA
>JAHIAM010003132.1:10000-91659 GCA_021605205.1 Aegilops longissima
AATTTAAAATTTTTAATTTTTGGGAAAAAATTTTTCAATTTTCCAATTTTTAAAAAAAAAGGGGAAAAAAATTTTTTTAAAAAATTTTGGAAAAATTTGGGTTTTTCCCCCCCCCGGGGGGGAAACCCAAAAATTTTTTTTTTTTTTTTTTTAAAAAAAAATTTTTAACCAAAATTTTAAAATTTTTCCCCCTTTTTTTAAATTTTGGGGGTTTTTTTTTCCCGGGGATTAAAAAATTTTAAAAAATTTTTTTCCTTTTTTTTTTTTTTTTTTTTTTTAAAATTATTTTTTTTTTTTTTGGGGGAAAAAATTTTTAAAAAAACCCCCAAATTTTTTTTTTTTTTAAAATTTTAAATTGGTTTTTTGGGGGAAAAAGGGGGGTTGTTTTTTTTTTTTTAAAAAAAAAATTTTTTGGGGAAAAAAAAACTTTAAAAAAAATTTTTTAAAAAATAAAAATTTTAAAAATTTTGGGGGCCCCAAAAATTTTTTTTTAAAAAAAGGGGGGTTTTTTAAAAAATTTTTTTCTTTTTAAAAATTTTAAAAAAAAAAATTTTTTAAAGGTTTTTTTTTGAAAATTTTTTTTTTTTAAAAAAAAAATGGGGTTTTTGGAAATTAAATTTGGGCCCCCAAAAAAATTAAAAGGGAAAAAAATTTTTCCCCAAAAAGGGGGGGGCCCCCTTTTTTAAAAAAAAATTTGGGGAAAAAAATTGGGGCCCCAAGGGGTTTAAAACCCGGGTTTTTCCCCCCCCCCGCCGGGCCCCCCGGCCCCAAAAACCCTGTTTTTCCCCCTTTAAACCCCCCCCCCCAACCCCCCCCTTTTTCCCCCCCCCCCCCCCCCCAAAACCCTTTCCCTTTTTCCCCCCCCCCTTTTTTTTTCCCGGGCCCCCCCCCCCCCCCCCGGGGGGGTTCCCAAAAAAAAAGGGGGGGGGGGGGGGGGCCCCCCCAAAAGGGGGGAAAAAAAAAAAAAAAAGGGGGGGGTTTTTTTTGGGGGGGGGGGGTTTTTTTTGGGAAAAAATTTTTTGGTGTTGGGGGCCCACTTTGGGGGGTTTTAAGGGGCGAATTTTAAAATTTAAAAAAAAAAACCCTTGGGTTAATTTAAAGGGCCCCTTTTTTTTTTTCCCCCCTTTCCTTGGCCCTGTTCCCCTGGGCTTCCGCTTCCGTATTTTTGGTCGGTAAAATTCATTATATATTCTCCCGAAGGTTTTGACTCCGTATCACTCAAATATCCTCTTTCTTGTTTGAGCTGTCCCTCCGAATTACATCAACATGTCATCGAGTTGGAAGGAGAAAGCTACGTGGATGATTACCTAACAAATCCTAAGGTCTATGGAGATGTGGAGCACGATGGTTGGACCACGGAGGAAGAAGAGGACTATGAACCTAAAGGGAAGGAGGGCGAGCTCGGATGAAGATGAAGCCACATTACCTCAACCGGGACATGCATTTGGACTTTAAAAGTCAAGTCTCCCGATGGGTAAAAGAAACCAAAGTTCGAGTTTATCCCTTTTGTCTTCTTGGGGAAAATAAGGGGACCTATGCAAAAAGATATTAACCCGGGTGGGAGATTGATGATCGAGGGATCAAAATGCCGTCCTCAAGCGCCAAATTAAGGGAGAATTCTATGCCATCAACTAAATCAACGACATCTCCACCATCTTTCTTGGACAAAGAAGGAGACATAATCACATGGGTATGGGCACTCCCTTGGCAACTTCAAGCTTGGGGAGGTGCCCGTTCTATCACCATCACAACTTCTATCTTTACCTTTTTTCTTAGTTCGATCCTATTAGTAGTATCTTGATCTAGTAGAATAAAGTTATGGCATGATTTAGTTATGAGTTTTGCTTTATGATCTCTCTATGTTCCAGTCCGTGAGCTATATATATATAATAAAAAGTTTAGTGTTGAGTCAAGGGCTTGATTATTTTGCCATGATCTTGGGTGAATAAAAGGTAGAAAGAAGAAAAAAATAAAAAGTAACATAGAGTTCATATTGATCTTATTGAGTAATGACTTCACATAGAAAAGTATGATGATTAAAAAGTTGTTGGGAGTTGGCAAATATAGCTTTTGGTCATCGTTGCAATTAATAGGAAGTAATAAAGGAAAGAGAGGTTTCACATATAGATATATTATCATTGACATATTTTTATGATTGGGAGCACTCATTAAAATATATAACATGCTAAGGAGTTGATGTTGGACAAGGAAGACAACATAATGAGTTATGTTTTCTTATATCTAAGATAAAGTATCTTTGTCATGGATCCTCTAACATGTTGAGCTTGCCTTTCCCCCTCATGCTAGCAAAATTCTCAGCACCAAGTAGAGATACTACTTGTGCTTCCATCTATAAACCAGTTTAGCCATGAGAGTCCACCATATCTACCTATGGATTGAGTAAGATCCTTCAAGTAAGTTGTCATCGGTGCAAAGCAATAAAAATTGCTCTAAATATGTATGATTGATTGGTGTGGGGAAATAAGCTTTATATGATCTTGTGATACAGAAGTAATAAAAGCGACGGACTGCATAATAAAGGTTCATATCACAAGGGGCAATATAAAGTGACGTTCTTTCACATTGAGATTTTGTGCATCCAACCATAAAAGCACATGGCAACCTCTGCTTCTTCCCTACTGCGAAGGGCCTATCTTTTATTATTATCCTCTACCTTATGCAATAGTCACGGTGATCTTCACCTTTCCTTTTCATTTTATCCTTTGGCAAGCCCAGCATATTGGAAAGAACATGATATATATATCTAATTGGATGTGGGGAGCATGAATTATTATTTTGACATTACCCTTGAGGTAAAAGGTTGTGAGGCAAAACTATAAGCCCCTATCTTTCTCTGTGTAAGATTAAAACTCCGTAACCACAAGTATTGCATGAGTGCTAGCAATTCTGAAGGACTAAATGATAGTTGAGTATGTGGACTTACTTTTAAGCTCGACATAGACTCTTTCCGATGTTATGATAAATTGCAATTGCTTCAATGGTGAGGTTATAATTTGTTGGTGCTCAATAAGGTTTACGATTCATACCTTTGCATTGTGAAAAGATCATCACTTGAACATAAGTAATCATATGACAAAATCTATATATGTTGCTTTTATGAGAATAATCTTGATGCCTTCATGTTAGGTATTTATATTTATATCGCGCCTCTACCTCTAAACATGAGGACATATTTATTGTTATCGACTTTTAAGCTTGAGGACAAGCGAGGTCTAAACTTAAGCGGAGTTGATCGTCCATTTTGCATCATGCTTTTATATCGATATTTATTGCATTATGGGCTGTTATTACGTTATGTCACAATACTTATGGCTATTCTCTCTTATTTTACAAGGTTTACCATGAAGGGAGAATGCGTGACTAGAATACGAGGGCTGGAAAAGGAGCAAATATTGAAGACCTATTCTGCAACTCCAAAAGTCCTGAAACTCACGGAATATCTTAAAATAAATAAATAAAAATAAATAAGTAAAGATGAAGGCAGGGGCCCACACCCTGCTCACGAGGTGGGGCGCCGTAGCCCTACCTGCGTGGGCCCCACGGTGGCTCTCCAATGCCCATCTTCTCCTATATGAAGTCTTTTGATGAGAAAAAGCGAGAAGGAACCTTTAGGGACGAAACTCCCTTGCCACGGGCGGAGACAGCTTGGCGGAACCAATCTGGGGCTCGGCGAGGCTGTTTTCTGGGGACATCCCTCAGGAGGAAATCATGGTCATCATCATCACCAACGCTCCTCTCATCGGGAGGGGCAATCTCCATCAACATCTTCACCGGCACCATCTCATCTCCAAACCCTAGTTCATCTCTTGTATCCAATTCTTGTCTCCAAGTCGGGATTGGTGCTAGTAGGTTGCTAGTAGTGTTGATTACTCCTTGTAGTTGATGCTAGTTGGTTTATTTGGTGGAAGATAATATGTTCAGATCCTATATGCATATTATTACCCCTCTGATTATGAACATGAATATGCTTTGTGAGTAGTTACGTTTGTTCACGAGGACAAGGGAGAAGTCTTGCTATTAGTAGTCATGTGAATTTGGTATTAGATTCGATATTTTGATGAGATGTATGTTGTCTAGCCTCTAGTGGTGTTATGTGAGCGTCGACTACATAACACTTCACCATTATTGGGCCTAGAGGAAGGCATTGGGAAGTAATAAGTAGATGATGGGTTGCTAGAGTGACGAAGCTTAAACCCTAGTTTATGCGTTGCTTCGTGAGGGCTGATTTGGATCCATATGTTTCATGCTATGGTTAGGTTTACCTTAATACTTTTGTTGTAGTTGCGGATGCTTGCAATGAGGTTAATCATAAGTGGGATGTTTGTTCAAGTAAGAACAGCACCCAAGCACCGATCCACCGACATATCAAATTATCAAAGTACAGACGCGAATCATATGAGCGTGATGAAAACTAAGCAGCGATATTCCCATGTGTGTCCTCGGGGCGCTTTTCCTTATATAAGAGTTTGTCGAGGCTTGTCCTTTTCTACAAAAGGATTGGGCCACCTTGCTGCACTTTATTTCCTTTTGTTACTTGTTGCTTGTTACAATTTATCTTATCACAAAACTATCTGTTACCACTTATTTCAGTGCTTGCGGAGAATACCTTCTTTGAAAACCCTTATCATTTCCTTACGCTCCTTGTTGGGTTCGACACTCTTACTTATCGAAAGGACTCGATAGATCCCCTATACTTGTGGGTCATCAATGCTCAACTCAACACCCCTCTTCATGCATGCTCTCTTCATGCATGCTTCTAGTGTATGTTGTGCTAAACTAGTGTGGACTCATGCATCCTCCATACACTCTACCAAACACCCAAAAAGTAGGTCGAGAGGGAACTCTTGGGCGGCATTTGTCTCTTACTACGTACTACCACCAAATGTTGTACATGCAATGCTGCAGTGATGTTATGGAGTGCGTGACGAGTACTCTACTACTACTATATTAGTTGGAGCACATATTAACTTTTATATTTGTTTACGTGTATGCCCCGAGACCTTCCAACTAGGCGTGTCTTTCTCTCGGAGTTACACTTTGTATCGTTCATACCACTAAGTACTACTGCGTGTGGTCTCCGACTAGAAAGTGGAAGAAGTGGAGGCGCTCTACCCGCTATTCTTTTCTGTTTGGGCTCTACCACGCTGTTCTTTTCTGTTGGGCTCTACCACGCTGTTCATGTCCCACTCCTTTACGGTTGCGTGTGGGACATCCGGCCGCGATGCGTGTTTGGCACCCTTCGTCGTAAGAGTTGAAGCGCTAGCATTCATCGAAATAAAAAATAATTATAAATCAGCGGTGATACTATTTTTTGCGAACCAATCAGCGGTGATACTATACCCACGCGGTTCCTTGCTCCTCGATATCGGAAAGAATACTTCCGTTCGCCAACATGTGGGGCGTCGACCATCTGGTCCACTTTCCATGCAGCGAGAACTCAAGGAGAGTCACCCAGTCGTCAGGCCGTAGTAACAATGACTAATGAGCCGTCAAATCACGGGCCCACTTCCCACTTTGAAGTTGCTCGGACGAAGGAACCATCATGACTTCGTTCAATTCCGCTTCTTGAAGAAAACTCTTGTACCGCGATCGCTAGCTCTGATGGTTACTCCAACAGAGGCCTCCTTTCGTTCATAGGATAGGAATATGAAAATCATAGGAAGTGAGATGACATGCATCTTAATTCCTATAGAAAGAGATGCCATTTGATGCTTAGGATAGGAAATTTTCCATTTAGTCTAGGCTAATGTCTTGGTAATTTGCTCTAAAAACTACAGTAGTAACTAGTAGTCTTGGTACATGCTAGTACTCGAGACCACAGACACACACACTAACTACTAGTACTACTACTTCTCACATGATGGCGAGGCCGTCGTTCTCCTTCCGGCTTTGTCGGCGACACCCGTGCTTGGATCTCCGGCCGACCTCTCCGCGCAGCAGCGTGAGTCCTCTTCTTTCTTGCGGTGTGAGCCTCTCTTTTCTTGAGTTCTTTCGACTTTTCCGCTCCCTACGTGCGGCTTTGGCGCCCTCTTGCTCTACAGCCAGTCGGCCTTGGCAGCTTCAAATTCCGCCCACATAGGTGTGAGTCGCGGCGATGAACTCGGCCTGACGGGATGCCACCGCTTGCCTACCATTACGTGTGTGGTGCGTGGGCGAAGAACTTTCGGCGGCGAGGATGCCATCGCTTCCTTACCGATTAGTCTGCGGCGAGGTGGCATGAGCGGCGCTTGGTGACAGCTACGGGGTGGAGTGGCGGGACAACCATAAAGTGCATTGGTTTGTCAAGAGCTCAAGGACGAAGGCGAAGGAAATTTGGATTCGCTTCAATCCTGGTCATTTATTACCGAGTAAAATGCATTGGCGGTCATTGAACTTGTCTTGATAGCTCACTTTGATCATTGTATACGAGATATGGTGATTATCGGTCCTGGCTCAGCGTATAACCGTATTTGTTTGGTTGACCAGTCAAACAGTCCGCATCGCCTCATCGGCTCGTGTTCTTTATCTATCTATCTATGCGGGCCTACACATCGATTGGAGAAAAATAAAACCAAAATTATGCGTATGTGGCATTCTTGTTTGAGGCGTTCTTTGGAGGCCTCCATAAAACACAGCATGTATTCACTGGCTCAACACCAGCGGTCATACTCGTGACTCGGCGCCTTGCTCATGTATAGTCCATCCAGCGACAATCAATAACACAACCTAGCTAGAGAGGTACTATGGTGCGGAGTATGAACTATCGTGAGCAACCGATCATAGTGCCCACTTGCACACGCAGTGTGTGCTGATCGATCGCCCATTATTACGTAAGTTATGTATGGTTGTGTGGTGTCTAATGGTGGTGCGTCGAATGCTAGCTTGCGACAAGAAGCGGTTGCATGGACACTTGGTTGTCAATCGTGCGCATCGCTTCATAGGCTCGTCATCCATGAGTTCACATTTACCACCACACAGCGTCGACCATACGGCCTACGAAACCCGTCCGCCGCTGGCGTGCACTTCCGCTGGAATGATCACCGTCTCTCGAATGTCAATGCGCATTCACGGCCTTAGCGCAGGTGCGAGTTGGTGTGTCCTTGACATGCGGGCACGATGCCCATTGGGCCCACATGTCGATGAGACAACGCACCTATGGTTAAATCTGAAGTAATATCGCATTCATGCGACCGCGACCTCTCGCTGGCAACCGGCGCTGCAACAACGCGGCGACCGAGAAGCGCCACCAGCGCGGCATCCGGTGCAGCGGCTGCTCGCGTTAATGACACCACGGCTGTCGGCGAACCTACTCCGGTGCCGGCCGTCCATCCGTCTATCGCGGCTCATTGCCATTCGCCCGCTATATTAAGCAGAGCCCCAGCTCCCAGCCATAGCCAAGGCCCACACTCATTCTCCTCCGGTCCCCTCTTTACTTGCACCCTCCAACCATGGCCTCCGGGCACTCAAAGCTCTCTTGGGCGTCTTGTCGCGAGGGAAGCGAGCGAAGGACATCGGTGGCTCGCTCGAGGCGTGCTCAAAAGCTCTCTTGGGCGTACTCTCGCAGGAGCAAGCGAAGGAGATCGTAGGCTCCCCGGCCGCCCTCGCCGCCCACGACCACGAAGTCGGCAGCGTCTTGTGGCACTGGCCGACAGCGAGGAAGAAGTAGTACGGTAAAGTCGCCACCGCTCTGGTCGGAAGGCCACCGCTCCTCCACTCGATCAGCGCCAAGCTTGGTGGGTTAAAATCGGCCGATTAGCCGCAGCGACAACGTGGGCGGAAATCTTCATAACCTTGTGCTCGGAGGAGGAGGTTATCGGCGGATAAGGAGGAGGCAAAGGCAATGGCGGCTTTCTCGGGTTCATGGCGGACATGGTGGTCGGGGCTCGGCGATCATTTAGATTGGGTTTACAATAGGTTTTAATGCGATTTGTGCGAAATATGTAATGAATTTCGTCCAGTTTATAGGAAAAGTTCTCGAAATGTAATGAATTTCATCCGGTCAATTTGAAATTTGCTTTGTTTGCACAATTTTGTTCGGTTAGTTCATATAGTTGTCGAAAGGTATGCGGGCAGCATTGGATGGCATCCATCGGTGTCCTCGGACGGATGCGGTGTAAATTTGAGGGCCAGCGGCGGAGATGCCTAACTATCATGCTATAATAGCTAACGATGCTCCATTATTTAGCAGGAATAGTTATCCCTTCATCAAAATCAGATCCGCCCGTGTTTGCACTCCTCCACGTAAGAGTGTAGACTCTTGCTTACATAAAAATGGAGCAAGTGGGCGGCCTGTAGCACGTCATATCACTCAAACTAGCCCGCCTAACAGCGGAAAGCACCGCCCTCGTCATTTTGTTACGGATTTCTATCAATCGATCGCACAAAAATGTTATGCTTTGCAAGTTCAAAAAAAAAGCGGCACACCTTGGCACAAATGCAGCGTCGCGTTCCGTCGCACCCAAGCAGTCGGCTCGCCGCCGCTCACGAGAGGACACGCGTTGTCTTGCATTTTCAGCGACATGTGGGACTCCAATTGAATAAACCGTCGATGGCGAAATCTAATCGCTCGGCGTCGGTGAGAGAGAAGATGGGGAGGGAGAATAGATCGCCCGCTTTCCGTGTACGGACTCCAAGAAATATGTGGTGATAATGTGAGGTGGGCGTCTTGGGAGTCGCACCGCTTCAAGCCAGCTTCTTAGCGCCTGGCCCACGAACCCTCCCCACCCACCACCTCCCAGCGCTCCGCCTCATGGGCCCGGCTGCCGCATTATAGCAAGTAGTACCGGTAAAAGTCTGGGCTATAAAGGGCATGTACAATGGTTGATAAGATAGTCTTATCGTAAGTCTTGCATGTAATTTAGAGATGACAAAAACATGTGTACAATGGATCATCTCTTATCCTTATCTTCAATAACTAGTTATTCCTAGAAACATGGTGAAACATATTGTGCTAAGAGACCATCTCTTGTCTTCTCGACAAGCCCGCTTATGTGGAGGAGAGAGAGGCATTGACAAAGTCAATGAGTGGGATCTGCATGAGCCTGTCTCTACACGTGCTCCTAGGTATAAAAAAACTAATTCTAAAAAAGAGGCAGAAAAAAACAATTGTGTCTAAAAAAGAAAGGTAATTTTTTTTGAGAGGAAATAGATAGAGAGAGAGAGTGAGAAAAAGTTGTAACCTTATAGTCAACACTATGGTAGTATTACATGAGGAAGGAGGGAGTGGTGCACATGCCAAGTTCACTGGGCTGCCATGTTTCACAATCCTCTGTCGTAACAGTGGAGACAATAGGTTTCATCAAAAATAAACAATGAATACTCGTTGCTCGTCCACTATATCAGAAAGAATACTTTCATTCTCCGACATGTGGGACGTTGACCATCTGGTCCACCTGCCATGCACAAAATTATCCTGGTCCACCTGCCATGCACAAAGTTAGTCGAGACGAAGGAACCATCATGACTTCATTGAATTCCGCTTCTTCAAGAAAACTTCTTGTACCATAATCTGCTACCACATGCGAAGGCGGGCGGCCGCTGTACCACGTCATATCCTTTGAAACCCACTAGGCCAAACTAGCCGCCTAGGTCATCTATTTTGGAGCAGGAGAGGAATCGTCTACTGCACTGCTATGATTTTGTGTTGCACATTCTCTGTACTTTTGCTACGATTTTCCTACCCTATGAACCAAATGAGGCCTGAATGTATATCGACTATTATGCGATCGATCGCTAAGCCTACAATTTTAGGAGCTAAGGCTATTGGTCGATCGACGAGGGATAAAATATAAGCGTACCACGAGCTCATCATCCCCAACGTTTCTCTTGGTGAGTGTTTTGCAAGTACTATAGCTTCGCATGCGATAGCTAGCCTACTAATACCAAGAATCATCAAACAAGCCCTGGCGATATGATAAACAGTTCAAACTTACATCTAAGCATGCCATATATTACATCAAAAGCGGTGAGGATACATACATTTCCATAACTTTCGGAGAGGGTTAGCATGATTCACTATCAAACAAAAGTAGCAAGATCCGCCCACACAAGATAGTGCACTAGCCCTAAGATGGTTTGATAACGCATCGTTACGGTAATTAAACACGGGGCAATGCAAACTACCACGAAGGATTAGCGCGACCAACTATTTCTTGTCATCGATCTCTCGGGCAATGACCACAGCCACGGACAACGGCATGGGAATCAATTTCTGGGCGATGTCCACGGGGACTGACCGCGACATCGGAATCGATCTGCAGGCGATGTCCACAAGATGGACAGCGGCATCGAGAATCAATCTCAAGGCGATGCCAGCAGAGGCCGGGCACGACGCCAGAATCATCAAAGGCGTCCACCGGCACCTGCACAACCCTAACATATTAGCAAGCACATTGCAAATAATCAAAAACCACAACTATGGTAATAAGCCATTATTTTTTACCTTGTGCAGCTCACCGGGGGATCTCATCCCTCCGGGGCCATCTCCTTGTCCTCGATGGGGGCCATCACCTTGCCAGGGGAATACTGCTTCTCAACGGCGACTATCTCCTCAAACTCGGTCTTGAGCCTCACATAGGTGGCAATCGAGTTCTGGGGTGAGCACGGTGGGGCCCTTGCTATTCTTCAACTTTCTTTGAGGGTTCATCCATAGCGTCCTCAACTCTTTGGCGGTGCTTGTTTCTTGGGTTCTTCGTCTCCATGGGTTGGCCCGCCAACATGGTCAACTCGTTGGTCGGTGCTCGCTTCACTGGAGTTAGCTGTCTCCGATGGGTTGTCCACCGGCAACTCTTTGCCTAGTGCTCGAGGATCCATCAATGAACTGACAAACAAAAAGCAATCGAAAGAAACCACAATGCAATGAAAGCGGGAAAAAGAATAGGATGTGAGAATCGGTTGATTGCCATAAAAGAAGGTTCTTGGAGCGAAAATATAGCAGCATAACTGATTAGCCCACCTTTCCTTCGTCGATCAGAAGAAAAATGGCAGAAGTGAGTAGCACAGGTGAGGTTTTCTTCAAGAAAGGGAAGAAAGGAGCTTGAGCAGCGTTCGGTGAAATGATGGTTGCCGTCCGGTCCAACTTGGAGGCCACCTTACCACTCTTTGGTAAAGGTGTGGGTTTTGTGATATATTGGTCATGATGGCCACACCGGGGTGACAATTGAGTCTCATTGTAGCACCTCGCTGTGATTTGGTGGATGTACGCTGCAGGGCCGGATGCTTTGAAATGTCCGCATGTAGATAGGCGGCTAGTCATATAGGAGTGCTCAATATTGTGCACCGTGACCAAAGCGGAGAGGAAAGCAGAGAGAACTACGTAATTAATGCATGAGTTTAATTAGGGTAGTTTTGTAAAGTCTGAGATATATTCCTCAATCGAAAAATGCCTTGGTTCATGAGATTTGAGATTTGAGCCCTATAAACCGGAAGGGAGAATCTTGCACTGCGGTGTAGTCTAGTCACTTGTTGAAATCTCTAGAAAGGAAAATACTCCTTTCCGGTTCTGAGCTATACTACTCCCTCCGTCTAGGTGTGTAAGTCATCTTCTGAAAACACAATAGTCCCAAAACACTTAGGTAGCGGTGCATTAACTTCTACCTTGTATCTTGTTTCTAGACATATCAACCAATAAGAGATGAGAGGTGTGCATGCTTTTAATGACTTGCAATGGCTAGTTCATTGCATGCAATGCTATTAATTAGCAAATAAACATTGGTGACCCTAGGAGGAAACAATGCTAAGCGGCGTGGACCTATGTAGAATGAGTATCAACCAATGGATAATGGAGTTTAATTGTTAAACAATAGAAATTTTGTCTCATGCAAGAGCACGGCTAGTACTCAAGGAACCGCACCCGAGCGTTCACAGCTGCCATGTTCGGGTTGCGCTTGGCTCTTCGCCTCTTGAGAAGGCGAACAATGATGTTACTCCTACTTCTCTGATGTCGAATCCCTGCTGCATGCCCGTCCGCCTCGGCAGAGGGATGAAAGTGTAACAAAAGCTTCTACTTACTGCTCACGCCTGCGTCTATGACGGGTGGGCCCAGCAGGTGGTTGGCCCTCTGTCATGCAACCAAAAACATGTGCAGAATAAAACCTGAGCTCAGTCCATGAGGAAGGCGTTGTAGTAATCAAATTTCTCGGTCTTATGCGAGTTGTGCGACACATCAAAAGCACTGCTTTTCGATATAAGTCTTTTACACATTTCAAATGGGCTACTTCAGTATGTAGGAGTAGACATATTCTTCTTCGTATGTAGTCACTTGTTGCAATCTCTAAAAGACTTATATTTGGAAGCGGAGGAGTACAGCGCATGCATGCATGCCGTGACTTTCCTTTTGATACTTGCATGTGTTGATTTGATGCACCTTGCCAAATTTTGACTATAAATTTAACTAACCAAATTTTCATGCATGTCACAAAAATTACAGGGCTGTTTGGATTGTGACTATGTTTGTCTTATGTTGCCACATTATTTTTCCCACACTTGCCACACTTGCCTAACCTGAGTTGCTCAAATTGTTAGACACACTTTGGCTTGCCTAAGGAATCTTGCCACAATTTTTTGTCTATGACATGTGGGGTTCCTTTGCTAATAAAAAAAATTCTTGTCTTAGGTGTGGCTAATAAAAAGACTTATATTTGAAATGGATGGAGTAGAAAATATAAATAATAATGCATGTTGGGGCAACCCACGTTTCCGCTAATTTTAGCCGTGGGCTTGTTCACAATTTTACAAGGGGTGGTTGTTCATTTAATGGAGGGACTTGTAGTACCGGACTTGAGCGATACAAAGTGCGACCTGGCACACAGTAACACCACTTGGAACAAGCGGGTAGCTATCTCAAAAACAATCAACAACTAAAAAAACGCGACACGGCATGTAGTAGTACACAATTTTAAGCGATTGTTTTGATGGAGTGAAAAAGGAAAACTACCCCTACATATATAGGCGGAGCCTCGCGCTTGCTTGCTAGGTTTGCTCTATTCACACACTCTCATCCTCTCGAGATCTAAACAAGATAGGGGTGGTAACACTGTCTTTCTCCTTCAAAAACAACGGCTTTCTATCCTCACGCTGGTTCTGATCCGGACGTATCCCCTCCGCGGTGAAGGGAGGAGGGGCAGCGTTTAGGCCCGTCGGCGACAGCGAGGAGAGACCCACTGCCGGCCGCACCGTTATCTCGGCGGCGCCGGTGCAGGAGGTCCTCGATCCCGCCGTTGTTGCTGTGGGCGAATCCGGCCTCCGCCGCCCACCTATCCACATCCGGCGACCTTGGGTATATCTTTGTTGAAACCGCCTTAGCTCTACTTCCCCATTCGCTAAGTTGCTGCATGTGCATCATTTTCTACCTCTCAGCCCCTCTCGTCGGATGGTCCAATGTCACATATTTTTTCTTCTATTGTTAGAGGTAAAGCTACTTCATGGAGTGAATCTTGTACTCCCTCGTCCGAAAATACTTGTCATTGAAATGGATGTATCTAGATGTATTTTAGTTCTAGACACATCCATATTTTGATGACAAGTAATTCGAGATGGAGGGAAATATAATTCAAACAAGAAATAAAGTGGGGTGGGGGAATTTAGTATGTACAGCGGACTTGGTACAAAGCAGGAAGAAAGGGAGTGAAAGTAGTATATTTGGTCATCCAACGGTCTCTTGGTCGAAAAAAGGAAATATAGGGAAGGTAGCAGCTGTACATAGTGGTATGACCAGGACTAGATTTGCTATCCACACATAGGAGTAGGTGGCTAGAGTGAACAAAAATGGGACCAACCCAGATATGTTTCTTGGATGTTTGTTTCTCGGGGCAACAAACTATGAATCACCACTTTATGCCCTATTCACGTACATGGTCTTTGGACTCTGGTGAACCTTTGTCCCATGCCCTTATACCAAATATTTAGTTGTTCTTAATCTAATGTCCACTGGTGAAAATGCAAGCCATGCCCTTTGTTATAAGCCATGACAAGTTTAGCCAAATGTTTTACCTGTAATTGTTTGAGACTCTATTTGTTTCCTCTATGCCTTTTTGTGCAAATAGGGATATCCAATTCACCCAGTTGCTGTTGTGACCTTTTGGTGCATTACAAAACTCTTCTTAAAAAAGTGACTTTTGTGCTATTTAAGCTGGAATGTCGAGAATGGAGCAGTTGGTTCATTTTGGTGGAAGCTGCACAAAGGGAGATCTGTGTTCCAATCCTCATCATCCATATTGGCGCCATAACCTTCCTTTAGGTAAGAATGGTATTTAATGCATGTGTTCATCTCTATTTTCCATTGCCATGAGAAAATAATGTTGTTTTTACTAGTACACTTGTACTCCCTCATGACAAAACCAATTCTGAATTAGAAGGCCAATCATGTACTTGGTTTCACCAAGCTGGTGAGGAGAAAAAAGCGAGCATGAAGAGGAAGAAGAAGAATAAATAGTGCCAAGGCGATCTTCTTTGAAGCGGAGGCCTCGATCGAGAGCCATTCAAGGGCTCCGACAGCGACTACCTTACATGTGAGGCGATCCTCCGAGAGCCCTTCCACTTCTGCTGTCTCACTTAATTAATTAGGAGTACTTAAGTACCACTAATTTATTCTGCCTAATTTTCTGTTGGAGTTAAACAAATCTTTAGTAGGACCCTATGCTGAATCATATGCGTGTGTATGTTTGTCTATGGAGGTGAATCATGTGGTGGAGCGGGGAGGGAATATTATTAGTGTCATGACATAATAGTGCTATTGTTTTGCATGTCAATTTATTGCCATTGGTTCAATGAGGCAATGTTTTGCGTATGTCCATCATGAATTTGATGCTCTTGTTTGAGTAATATGCTAATGTCTTCCTATCCTTTCTCACTAAGCTAATGAAGGTTTCACCTTGTTCCTACTTGTGCAAACAGGGATCATGTTGTGCCAATCATACATTTTAGTGGAACTACACAAGACAATACAATGAAGCTGTATCCAGCCGAGTGCTTTAACTCTCTTGGAAGTTCTTGATAATCTTCGATATAATCTCAGCCTTTGGTAAACAAGAGTGATTTCAACCATACATTTGAAGTGCACAAAAATATATACTATTGTGTGATTCCGGTGAGTGCTTTATCATCTCTTATGGGACTACATGAATAAGCTTTTTTCTCGAGGTTGAGTGCAGACCTAAGGCCTTCATCCATATTAGTTTCTTGTCATCTCTATTTGTATCGTTACTCTTGTCATGAGAAACTCCTTTATCTTTGCGTTAAAGTTTTGCAACCTATGATAAATGGCAATGCTTTGAGTGTTGAGTTGAGCTAATTGGCACTGATTAAATAAACTAATACCTCTCTTTAAGCAAGACTACTATGTTGCTAACTTTACCCATTAAGATAATGAGGGTGCTTCTATTTGTTAGTGTATGTTTCATCAACTAGTCCCACTATTACAGTAATCTCACTCTCTCAATATATGTGCCATGAGGATGCTCGATTTTGATGGAACGCACAAAAACTTTGGGTGCTTCATTGCCTCGACAGCTTCCATCCTTTCTGTCGATCGCTAATCTCCGCTTGCTTTCTTCCTTTCTTTGTCGATCGCTTGGCTTATCTCGGCTTCGGTCAAAGGAAATAGTAATGATATGCTACCTCACACAGGTTGGTCTTGGTCTTTATCCTGATTATTGTGCACATCATATGTATTGGTAATTTGGTATTGTGCTCTTTGTTTGCCGATTTCATAAAGGAGTAATTTGGAGCTGAACTTCGCGAGCAAATCATTACATCGGGTGATTTGGTAGAACTGCACAAAATGATCGGATGGACAGGTACTTATCTTGCTGCTATGTACTCCAAAGTTCACTCGAGACAAGCATCGATGTTGACAAGAAGTGCCTATATTCATTCGGTATCAACGGCGTCAACCAATTGTCAAACTCCAAGTATTAGGAGAGTGAGCATAAAAATATTGCTTGGTGCATAGCCGAAATGATCCAGTCTTTGGTCCCAACTTGTGCCTTTTGGTTATCGGCACATATGGTAGCGAACTATATGGCATGGAGTCTAAAGATTCGAGACAAGTTGGTTGGCGTATATTCATCGGCATAATCGATCTGCGCCAAGGATGCTCCATTTTAATTGAACTGCACAAAAAATTTGGGTGGTTCATTTTCTCAACCGCCTCCTTTCTAAATGCGCAATGTAGAATTTTGGCGAGATACAAGACCAAGATGAGCGATAAACTAGTTGGATGAAAGTAGTGGCCAAGTTGCTCAAACCTCCCTCGACACAAGGCCACTATTTGAGGATAAACCTACAAGCAAAGTTCAGATTATGCGTGCTGCCTCTTATGTACTCGAAAGTTTACTCGTACAAGAACTAATTTTAGCAAGAAGTACCTCCGATTGAACACCATTTACGGTCTGTACCCTAGGTAATTAAAGTTAGTCCATGGATCATATTGGCTATGATCTCAATCATTTGGATGCATAAACATACTGAACATGTGTATATCTGAATCTTTTGTGAATTATGTATGAATATTGTCGTGTGATCTATCAATCATTTGGATGCATAGATATCTGAGCTTGTGTATATATGAATCTTTTGAGTTGTTGATAGTGAATGTTGGCTATGAATATGAGCGTGTCCTATGAACCTGAGTTTGATATGAATGTTTACCTTTTCTATTGTATTTGTGTGTGAACTTGTTAGTATGCCTCTTGTGGGGTATAAAGCAGGTCTCTTATAAAAGTAATGTTGTGTCAATTTATGTTTTCCTTCTAACCACATTATATATATTTATATTATTACTATTATTGTATACTTTATAGAGACTTATATATACATTATAAAAACATCCCACATGTTATTAACTTATAAAAGTAAATGTTTAATGGAAGTTGGCAAGGAAAATCCTGGTTGTTTTTGACTCACAGGCAAGGAAAATCCTGGTGATTGCGTACAAAAGCTTGCGAAGATTTTAAGGACCAATTTAATAATAACACACTCATTTTTATTTTGAGCAATAACTCACTAATTTTTATTTATAATGTGCCTCTCCGGTTTATTCTTTGATATTAATTGCTCCTTCTAACATAACATTATATATATGAGCCCACCTAATCGTGTATTTCAAGGAAGTGCAAATGGGCTGGGATTTCTTAGAAAATATAAATGGGCCTGATTGATGCGATATTATTTGTTCACCCAGCCCAGCAAATGGACTGTACATTCTAGAAAACATGGGTTAAATATATGCCACATTTTGCGGTGACATGTGGGCCAATAGGTGAAGCCTCGCAGGCGTTGTCAACTTAGTCAACAAATGATTGTGTCATCCATAGCCATTGGATTTATATCAGCGGTGGCATGCACCTTCAATCTCTCGTCTTCTTCCTCCAGCGTCGCCGGGACACTTTGGTCGACCTCCGGACTCATGACTCTGCTTAGCTTACGCATCGCTGACGCTACCCACCGCCGGCCGAGCTATCCCTCCACCCTCGACACCTCTGTTATTCTCCACGATTACAGCCCCCGCCGCAGCAGAACCAGTTATAACCCTTCTCCTGCTCTCAATCTGTGACTCCATGCCAAGTTTTCCCATCTCCGAGTCGTTCCCGTCAAGGGCCTCGCCGTCGTCCACTTGCCTCGCTGCGTTGGGCGGCATGGTCAACAAGCGAGAGTCATCGGAAGAAGATTGTGCGTGGAGAGCACGATGGCTGGGACCCACGAGGTCCATGGTACATATGCAAGGAAAGTTCCTCCTTATTAAGCTGAAAAAATGTTTCCTCCACGATAGCTGGGACCCACCAGCTGTATCTTCGCTGCGGAAGGAAGTGCCTCCTTGTTTTGCGAAAAATTATTCATCCGTTGACAGTGGGACCCGTCAGTTTGGTGGCTGACTTGTGGGCCTACTAAGCGGGCGTATGCATACGACTTTGTCAACTTAATCAAAAAATGATTCTAGCAGCTGGACTGTTGGATGTTAATCAATAGTCGTGCTCCTTCTTCAAACTCTGTTCTTGCTCCTGTCTCCCATGGGTGGCACCATGATAGTCTTTGCCGTGCCGAACCAGTGAAGTTTCCCTCCTCTCCATCTGCGACTCCTTGCCCGTCTTCCCCATCTCCGGTGCGTTCCGGTGTATGGAGTGCGCTTCGGCGCAGTGTAGTCAGCGTGGTCAACAACAGAAGTCATCGGAAGATGAATGTCGTGAGAGGCGACGGTGGGGCGCCACGCCCATGGGCGCATGCATGCAGCGAGAGCGGCGAGTCAACATGGTCGAGGCGACTTCCGCCGGAAGTATCTTGTCATGCGTGGAGAGTCTCGGTGGGTCCACAGCTGCGACAAGTAAGTGCCTCCTTATTACAGCGGAAAATAATGATTCCTCAAGCGGCGGTAGGGACCCACTGGGCGGGCCACCGTATTTTGCGAAAAAATGTTTGCCCCCGACTGCTGGGACCCACTGACCAGACCCACCGTATTTTGTGAAAAAACGTTCCCCCATTGTCGGCTCGGACCCAGGAAGTGCCTCCTTATTCGCACAAAAAATGAATACTCCCGACTAGCTGGGACCCACCTTGGTGGGAGGCTGACTTAATGGGCCTACTAAGTTGGCCGGGGACGAAGGGCTTTGTCAACTTAGTCAATATGAGCGATTCTAGCTCCGGTGACCGTCGATGTCCATCCAAGCGGCCATAGTGCTTCTTCAACCTTTGGTCTTCTTGCTCCAGCACCCAAAAGCAGCGCGGTCGTGTCGCATGCTCCTGCCTCCCGTGGCGGCTGTCTGCGCGGAGGCCTCACCGCCCTACTATTCCCATCGCTGGCGAGGCCTGCGGCGGCAGCAACCTCACACCGCAGCCGAACCGGTGAACCCTCGTACTCCTCTCCGCGGGCTTCCTCTGCGCGTCTTCCCGACTCGCGTCATCCCTAACTAGGCCTCGCCGTCGTCCACCGCCATGGTGCTCTCCAGCGGCGTGGTCAGCGTGGTCGAGGCGACTTCCATCGGAAAAATCTTTATCGTGGAGAGCTGACAGGTGGGTCCATGACCACAGCCCAGTTTTTTGTGATTTGCCAAGTAAGTCACTTTGTCGAGGCTGTTGGGCTGCAAATCTTTCAAGGCGAGGAGAGCTTTCATTGGCTGGCGAGAGAAAATGGCCCATCGATAATGAGAAATGGGCTGTACATTTTAGAACACATCAAGCGACAATTAGTTTCAAATGTCTTTTTTCATTTGAGATTTTAAATTAGATTAATTTTTATGCATGGAGAATTTGTGGATTTATTATTGATATACATTTATTATTAAAATCAGTTTGAATGTGAGTCGAAATTTGGGATTAAAAACAGTTGGGACCGCTTTTGAAATATGCAAAATTTAGTATAATTTTTTAACCGTGGCCACAATATGGGTTGTAATGCTAACAAAAGAGTATGGGCTCAAAAAACCTTAATAATTAGCAAATGGGCTGTAAATTATTAGAAATAATGGCAGATGGGCTATATGCTGTTTTCCCAGATTTGAGGCTTTCCTAAAAAAGGTTGGCCTTTACAAGCGGTGATAGTTGGATGGCCATCCAGCGGCGTCGTCTTCTTCAATCTCTGCTCTCCTGCTCCGGCCGCTCAAACAAGCGCTGGCCGGGACTGCTGCTCCCTCCTCCCGCGGCCGGCTCTGCTGCGCGCGAGCCTCACCGCCCACCATACTCCCATCGCTGGCCTAGCCATCCCTCTACTCACCCACACTGTTGTTATTCTCCGTGACGCGGGCGAAGACGATAAACCCTCGTGCAGTCGTACTCCCCTCCGCGTGGGAAACAACTGCAGTGTCTTTCACTGCCTCGTGTCATTCCTTCCTAGGCCTCGCCGTCGTCCATCGCCACAGGTGCTCTCGGCGCAGCCTGGTCACATGGTCTGCGACCGACATGCATCTGAAGTGGACTGTGCGTGGAGAGGCAGGCGACAGGCTGGATCCTGACATACGCAGGACATGCCTCCTTATTCTGCGCAAAATAATGATTCCTCCACGACGCCGGGGACCCACGAAAGGGCCTCTGTATTCGCGAAAAAAGCGTTCTTGCCGGTGACAGCTCGGACCCACCGGCTATATCTTCGCACATAAGGAAGTGCCTCCTTATTACGCACAAAAAATGAATACTCCCACATTGGCTGGGACCCGATATAGTGGCGGGCTGACTTGTGGGCCTACTAAGTTGACGAGACGGAGGGCTTTGTCAACTTAGTCAATATGCTGCGATTCTAGCTCTAGTGACCGTGCGATGTCCATCCAATGGCCGTGGTGCTTCTTCAACCTCTGGTCTTCTTGCTCCGGCCGCCCAAACCAGCGCCGGTGGTGCCTCGTGCTCCACCTCCGTGGCGGCTGCGATCCGGCGGAGGCCTCACCGCCCCTACTACTCCCACCGTTGGCGAGCCATCCTCTACTCACCCACCGCCTTATTATTGCGGCGATGGCAGCCTCACACCGCAGCGAACGGTGAACCCTCGTACTCCTCTCGCCTAGGCATCCTTTGCGCGTCTTCCCGGCTCCGCGTCGTCCCCTTCCTAGGCCTCACCGTCGTCCACCGCCAGGTGCTCTCGGCATGGCGTGGTCAATGTGGTCGAGCGGCTTCCATCGGACGTGGACTGTATGTGGAGAAGGCAGCAGTGGGTCCTTGCCGCAACAAGGAAGTGCCTCCTTATTGCGTGCAAAATAATTATTCCTCCACCTAACAGCGGGGACCCACGGACGGGCCACCGTGTTCACAAAAAAAGCGTTTGCCCACGGCTGCTGGGACCCACCAGCTACATCTTCACCGCAAGGAAGTGCGTCCGGGCAAAAAATGATTCGCCCCCCATTGCTGGGACCCACTGGCTACATCTTATGAGCAAGAAGTGCACGGCGGTCGGGACCAGCTGGTGAAGCATACCTTAACCTTGTCATTCGGCGTGACGATATGCGTACATATATCTTGGTGGATATAAGCGGCGCCGCGTGTATCGTAGTAAGCGGCGTGCGTTAGTAAGTAGTAAAGCGCCCGTACCATGTACTGCGTCATTACAGCGGCGGGGTGCAGAAAGAAAATCTGACCCGCGATATGTGTACATCTGGTGCGGTCTCGGCGCCTACTTTCGCGCATCGTGCGGCCGGTCGTGTACATGGCTGGGTCGGAACGGAGAAACAATGTCGTTGTCGTGTTCATGGGGAAACAGCGGAATGCGTCGTGTTCATGGGAGAGCAGCGGAATGCGTCATGTTCGCCGAGAGCAGCAGCAGCGTGAGAACCAACCCGGCTGGGTGAATGGAATGCGTGGCCGTGTTCGCCGGGAGGCTTGGGCCGAACGCGGCGATGGAAGCGAGGCTGGCGTACCATACAGCGGAGAAACAGACCTCCCTACGTTGGAGCAGGGTCTGTTGATTGGGAGGGTCTTGCGTGCCGCTTAAGCGGAGAAGCGGACCTCCTACGGTCGAAGCAGAGGTCTGTTGATCGGGAGGGTGTGATGTATGTCAAAAGCAGACGAAGCAGACCTCCTCTACGGTCAGCAGGGGAGTCTGTTGATCGGGAGGTGTGGCGTACCACAAAATGGGCCAAGCGGACTTGTGTTGGGCCTTCTGGTCGAAGCAGAGGTCTGTTCGCCGGGAGGGTGTGGCGTACCGCAAAAGCAGGACTCCACAGGATACTATTCATCTCCATCGTCGACCTCCTCCGGCCTCCACGGGCTACCGTCGACCTCCTCCGACCTCCACGGGCTCCTGTTCATCCAGCCTCCACATGCGCTTCTCCACCAGCTACTATTCAACCACCCCTCCATGGGCACCCTCCACGTCTCTGTTCATCCAACCCTCCACACCACGAGGTCTGTTCAACCACCCCTCCATGGGCACCCCTCCACCGTCTCTTGTTCATCCAGCCCTCCACCACACCACGGGGTCCTGTTCATCCGAGCAGGCGCCACCGCTCCTGTTCATCAAACTCCCCCATAACACTCCTTTGTTCATCTCGAGAGGCAGCATCGATCGGCTTGATTAGCAGCGATGGCGAAGAATCGCTTCGATCGGGTTGATGAACAACCATCGATCGACCGCTTTCGGGTTCGATAGCGTGTAACTGCGGTGCAATCGCTCGGGTTTAGTTAGAGCCCAACGCCTCGCTTCGGGTTGATTAGAGCCAATGCCTACGCTTTTACGCTTGCGTCGTGTACGAGAAAGCAGCGCTTCGCTCAGCCCCGACCTCCCCGTAGCAAGAGAACTCCCGAAATTTTCCTCCCCTCGCTTCTACCACGGTTTTTCCGTCATGGGCGGCCCAAAGAATGTCATGCAGCTCGTCTCCGGCCGCCGGAGAAAAAAGCCCATTTTACGTCATGATTTTTTCATACAAGTAAGGCCACCACATCTATGATGATACCGGGTTTGTCACAATTATCGTCATAGAAGTGTCATATATATAATGAAAAAATTTCGTTCGGCCCAAAATGTCACGGATGTGTCTTTTTTTTGTAGTGCTTGCATGGGATCCACGGCATATCGGAAGGTGCGAGGAAAATATGTCGATTTTCGCTCAAGAATTCTCGTAGTGCGGTGTCCAGCTGTTGGAGTTCGATTAACGCCGATAGATCTTGTCTTCTTAAGGGTCCGTTGGGTGGACACTGGAATTTGACTATTTCTTCTCGCTTTGGTTTGAAGGAGGTGGATTTGGGCGTTTTCGAGGATTACATCGTCCTGTCCACCGTGGGAAGCGATGTGGTTAATTCTTGACCACGAGGAGCTTGGATAAGCGCCTCAAGGGCGGGGATGCGGTTTTGTTTTCAGCATGGAGTGCTATGTCGGATCACTAACGAGTGATTATCTTGTTTGGTCGGGCATTTTGAGCTTCATATACGTAATGAGGTATAGCTTGGGCGTGTAAAGCATCCACCCCAGCAGGCGTGGTATACGCTCTTGAAAGGGCCACTTGGAAAGTGATTTCTTGGACCGATAATTCTCCGGCATGCGAATACCATGTCAAGTGTGATTTTTCCCACCTTTGCGCCTCCGGTAGGAATGATTCCTCATAAGGTTGTGCTACTTTGCTTGATGCGGCTCCTGTCTATTTCCATTTTGTGGAGTGTGTCCTCATAAATGAGGTTTAGTCTGCTGCCGCCGTCCATGAGGACCTTGGTAAGTCGAAACCCGTCCACAATGGGACTGAGGACTAATGCGGCCGGCACTCGGACTGTCCTGTACTTTGGTTCATCACCGGCATTAAATGTTATAGCCGTGTCGTTCCAAGGGTTTATTGCAGCGATTTGGCAGACTTTGGCGAGGTCACGAAGTGCCCTATTTCGCTTGTTGTTTGAAGCGAATGTCTCGAAAACCATCAATACTCTTGTGTGGTGCGTTTTACGGAGGTCTTTGCTCAGGGTGTCCTTGATAAGGATGTCCTCGCCGCTCTTGGCTACTGCGGAGTATCAACATGCTCTGAGGCTATGGGTTGCCACGATGTCACAGTGTCGTGTGTGATACGCATGGGCCATCGAGCCATCCCTCCGAGCGGTTCCGTGCAGCGTAATGGGTTTATCTTTCTTGGTTGTTGGACTGGGCGTGCCATTGGGGTGCGCCCTCTTCGCTATGGGAGGAGTTGAGTTGGAACCGATGGCTCTGACAAGCTGCTGAGTTTTCCATGCGCTTTCCATCATTGTACTTCGCATGATAGTTGCTAAGTCAGCGAACTTTAGTATCTGCGGCGATTGATGGTGTTGAGAATTCCTTCGTCCACGCAATTGTTGCGAGAATGCTGATGCTCGCGTCCGCGTCGCGACAATCTTCTATCTTGTCTTTGACAAGGAGAATCTGGCCCGAAGTGGTGGACCATTTCACGAGACAACTGTTTTATGCTCATGAGGGTGACTATGTCCGGGTGGGTGGGTGGAATTAAATCCGAACCTTGACCGTCCAGGTTATCCGGAATCGAAGACCTTCCGGACTCAGCAGTTCGAACTACGGGTATCTTCGATTGTTTAGGACCGCCGTCCGATTCTATGTTCGGGAGCTAGTCGCATCCTTTAGCTGGTGGGTATCCGGTTCTTCGATCGATGATCCGAACATAGTCTGTCTTCGATATAGAAGAAGACTTGCCATCCGCTCCTCGTCTACCGCTTCTATCTGGTGGGTGTCGATTGGAGTTTTGATTTCTCCTTGATCGGTTTTAGGCCCGATCCGATCCGTAATCTATGGCGATTCCCAAAGCGGCGATGCAATCTAGGAGAGCTCGTTCAGGGCGAAAACTCTACGGATCCATCTGCTTGGAGTGTTGAAGTTGATGTGAAGGGATTTTCGATGGCCCAGAGGTCATCGTCGGCTCAACCGCACAGGCGATCATGGTAAAACCGCCCAGCGGAGGAGTTGGCAGGGCCGTACTCCCCGGAGTGGCGTTGTCTTTAAGGACAAGGCAAACCATCGATCCGATCATCGGCGTCACGGTGGAACTCTCAATGAAAGCACCAATGTCGGTGTCAAAACGGCGGATCTCGGGTAGGGGTCCCGAGCGTGCGTCTAAGGTCGATGGTGACGGAGATAGGGACACGATGTTTACCAGGTTGGGCCCTCTCTATGGAGTAATACCCTACTTCTGCTTGATTGATCTTGATGAATATGAGTATTTACAGGAGTTGATCTACCACGAGATCGTAATGGCTAAACCCTAGAAGCCTAGGCGTATGGCTATGGTAATGAGTATCTCCTTTCGGACTACACCCTCCGGTTTATATAGACACCGGGGGATCTAGGGTTACATAGAGTGGTTACATAGGAAGGAATCTTCATAGTTGATCGCCAAGCTTGCCTTCCGCCAAGGAGAGTCCTATCAGGACAGGTACAGTCTTGACCTTCATGTCTTCACCGCCCATCGGTCCGGCCCATGGATATGGTAGGGGCAGGAACCCATAGTCGATGCTCCTCAGTACCCTCAACCTATAATCCTACTGAGAATAACAAATAGTTCAGTATGCCTTTCTTGTATTGCTTGATTGAATGCTTGTTTGTTACTTGTTACGCTATACCGAGTTGGCCAATATGTCAGCGATGCTGCTCTACTATCATAAAACAATGCATGCCTAGTTCATTTGAGTCCTTAACTTTTCCTTTGAACTTCATCACAAGGCTGTCTTCGTAGTTTATAAGAGGCCACACTGTTAAGTGCTTTCTCGATTATTTCAACTGCTTAGATGCCTTGGCAACTTAAATATAGCGGTGGTACACTCCCTTTCAACTAGGGATGTCAAGCTGGGTCCCGTTTAATCCGATTAAAGTCCACTAGTGGTATGATAGTTCAAAAGAGTTTTTGTTTTTGAGGAAAATGAACTAGGGAGCTAGCAAAACTAACTAGATGGGGTGGCGGATGTCGTTTATTTGCCATTTACATCCCTAGTTTCATCTTACCATTTTAATTTCTTTTCAGTGATGCTTCTTTGAACCATTTAAATATAACTTGCCATGCTCGGCAATAATTAGTATGTCGTTTACCATGTAAGCTTACTGCCTGGATCATGCGATAACTATCTCTTACTTATGTCCAGCGGAAATATTTCAGGATGCCGTTCACACTAGGACACAATGTACAACCCAGAATCTATTTGTGGAAGCGGTCGCCATCCATGTTACTAGATGGTAGCGATTCGGAGGCAACACCGCCGGAGAAGCGATCGAGCACATATATTATAGTTCTTGAGGCTCTACTAGAGGCGAAAGAGATGGTGTGGCTGCCATGAATGAGGTAATCTCGATCTTGAAGCTTTAAATTATGCAATTAGCTGCCGCATTATGCAAGCAACCCAGAATTGGAGGAAGTAAGAATGTTGCATTTGAAGGCGGAGGAGGTCCTGCTGTACGCTATCTGAAGATCGAGGGTAATCCACTTCTTCTTTAGATAGCAGTTGAAATTGTCATTAGATTATTGTACTTGCATGTTGTGTCATGTCTCTGAATGGATTATGTTGTAAGACCCCTATGTTGTCCATGTGTTGTAATGATCCGAATTTTTTTGGCGAGGTAATCCTCGGTACTTGTATGATTGACATAAGGTGAACTGTTTTTCGTGTGAGCATATTGTATTGGATGAAATAACTGTTTGACTCAAAGTTTATCCAACCTCTGAATTGGAGATCATGACATTTCTAAATCATAATCATATATAAAGGTGGAATAAATCTTTGTTGTGGTTTTGAAGAAATAAATAACAAAAGCGTAGAATTATCTGTGGATATTAAATGTCGAATAAAAATTGGATTTGGATTTAGTTGCGGGGCCAGGGCAAGCGTGAATGCTAATTCTCCCAAGTTTTGAGCAGGCGGCTAAACACCCACTATCATTTGTGGGCTGCCCGAAGCAAGTGTTTGCGAGATGGAAATTCTGTCTACCACGACACTTGACATCCTTATCGACCGGATTTACTGCTGTCGATAGGGGTAGACTAGTAACTTCAATCAGGCGTGACACGACTGGCCTCTGAGCCCATTCGAGACACGGTGGGCGTAAGCGTGGTGACAAAACATATTTTATTCAAGCTCGTCCGAAAGACATGTGTCTCTCCTCCATTTCCCCATTCATCCACGGTGGGCGGCAAAACAAACTCTCCTCATCCGAGAATCGATGTAGGCTAATATTTTTAATAAGGCGGATGTGTAACTTCCCTTAGAGGTGACACAACCGTCCTACTTGTCAGCCCGTTCATACCAGTGAGGCGCCAACCGTGGTGACAAAACACCCTCTCCTGCCGAAATTGTTACCGGCAAATATTTGGGAGATCGCGATATTGCCGTCCTATCCCCAACCGGCGTGATGTCTGAAATTTTAAGCGGGGATAAGTTCGTAACTTTCCCACATTTGAACAAGCGCGTCCCAAAGTTTGAGATCCCCTCCCCTTCATTTCCCCATTCATACATCGTCGGCGCCACGATAACCTCCCCACTGCGGCCAGCCTCCTCCGTCCACCCCATCCTCCACCTTGCGGGCCGCTACCCCTACCCATCGTCCACTTCAAGAGATGGGCGTCTCTCATCCACGGCGGACCAGGATCCTTTCATTCGTCATCTCGCTTCATCGGTATTTGTCGTCCACCTTGCCGTTGTTGCTCCTCGACCGCCTCGTCCACGGCAACATGATTTATCCTCGACCCGGCCGTCTATCATCTAAAGTCTTCTTCCCGCCCTGACAGCCATCACACCCATTGCACCCTCAACGTGTCGGCGAGGGGCCTACAAAGGCGTCGCAAGAGAGGTGGTACTCTTCCATATGTGCTTAAGTTATTGATCTCACCGGAAAATAGATCTTAAATTGTTTACTATACTTTTCTTGTCCGTACCAAATCGTAGTGGCTAGTTGAATGCAAACATTGGTTGCAGTAGCTTTGTCCGGTTTGCACCTTGAGATCCGCCATGTCACGGTCACTATACTCGTAAAAGCTTATGGTTTCCCCTTTATATTTCACTACCATCATCGTGGGTGCTTCACTACGCCGTGTCGTGCTATTGCTTGCTCTTCAAGACCTCAACCCATCAAGCGAAACAACATGCCACTCATAATTCCAAAGCTTACATGTTGAAATATGAATCGATATGATGCTCATATTACTAAAGCAGAAGCGTTTAATTGGTCACCTAATGTTCCTATATTAGTTTTAAAAGCATGTGCCACCCTTGGTCCAGCTAGTTCCACTTTCCTGATTTTACTCTTGATGCTTAGGGTTTTCCCCTTTTATCTACTCTACTATGATCTGCCTAGGTGCTTTACATCATACTAGCATTACTCCACCCTTCAAGCTAAAAACACAACACTCAAAATTCCAAAGCTTAGTTGTTCAAATATGATTGTGATATGATCTTGATATTAGTTAACAGACACATTTAATTGGTTAGCTAAAGGTCCCACTTGAGTTTCCAAATGCATGTCGCGACATATAGAGGCAATGAATTGCATTTCTTTGTCACTTGTTGTTGTACTTTCTTGTCCATACCAAATCTTAGTTGTTATTTCAAATCAAACATCGATTGCTAACTACCCTTTCTTGCGATTTGCAGCTTCAGATCTGCCATCCCACGCCACGATCAACACTATACTCATCATGCTACGGTTTCCCCATTTTATGATGACCACGATCAACCTCGTGGTTTGTATTGTAATAACACTGCTCCACCCATCGAGCTAAACAAGCTTAGTTGTACAAATTCAAATATTTTATTATCTGATATTAATAACACTGAGAGATGTTTAATTAGTCACTAAATGTTCCTACTTTAGTTTCAAATGCATGTGAGCCATATATGGAGCCGGAAGGAATAGTATTTCTCTGTGCGCTCTGGTTCATCATGGGTGGCCAACCGACATTGTATAGAAAAGACTTGTAATATCTTCAATCTGCTTGCTCTTACGCTCTTCTTTAAGATGATCCTCTTCTCTTCGGTGAATTGGTCTGGTCAGA
Source organism: Aegilops longissima (assembly GCA_021605205.1). NCBI lineage: Eukaryota > Viridiplantae > Streptophyta > Magnoliopsida > Poales > Poaceae > Aegilops > Aegilops longissima. Next base: position 38,413 of record JAHIAM010003132.1, read on the forward strand.
GTTATTCTCCCTTAGTATATTTTGAATCTGTCAGGTCAGGTCGACTTGTTCTTCTTTACTATATGTTGAAGCTGTCATCTGCGAAGTATCATCACTTCCGGAGCTCTCATATTTTGAGTAGTAGGCCACATTATATTAATGCACACACCAAATTACAGCATGCATGGCACCTCTTAGAAGAATTGCAGATATAGCACAAAGGGGTTTACAGGGAGGAAGTATTGGATCAGATTCACTTCTGCATTACAAAGATAATCTCACTTGTTTTTATGTTTTCATGCATGTTAGGTATTGAACATTATCAAAATGAATATGAGAATGGGCGCATGAGAGAATATTGAAACAATCCTTTGGCTAACAAACTTGGCATGGTGGAGGATGGCCTATCTTATTCACCCATCAAGGTGCATTCTCTAACTTGCAAGGTTGTATTGGTCGCACATATTTTACATCGACCTCTTGCATTACTTCTACTTTGTTACACCATCTGCTTAGTTTAAGCATCATATATGAGTATATACCATACCTATCCATTTTTGTACCTATTCCATGTGTCATCATACTATGTTTTCCGGTCAAATGTTGTTCTTTTGTATGTCCAAAGGAAGAGGGTGATGCAGATCCTCAAGGAGTACAAACTAGGTATTTGGAAAAGGTAGTGATACTTGTTAAATCAGATAGATCAGCAGCCACTGAAAACACAGGCCCAACTATAACAGACTTTACCCCTACTCCAGTGGCCAAACCCCTATTAGAACTGCTGGCAGCCCAGCGTCAGGTACTGTCTATGATATCAATTCAAAATTTGAACTCCTAAATTTCTGCATGTGCCTTACCTTCTCTCTTGTATGTAAACTATTTTCAGATGAATCTCCTTGCTCAAAGGATCATAGGATCTCACGACAATCTTGGGCTCTGCATTGCTCTTGTCGATACCTCTTGCCCTTTGTCGACATACTTACACTCATTCTTTGTTTGATTATGTAGCATCCTTTGTAAATGTTAGCTTCTTTATCCTCCTTTGCTTGAAATTATAAGATCTATATTTACTCTTAGATAAATGTAGAATTAACACAATGGTTATGAAGTTTTGGATTGCTCATGTAAGTACCTGTTGTCATGTACTCCCTCTGTATCGAATTAATTGTTGATCAATTGGATGTATTTAGAACTTAATAGTGCTAGATACATCCATTTGAGTGACAAGTAATAATGAGACAGTGGTGGTATTCTTGTACATGCATCGGAGATAGTTGATTGTCTAGCATTACTCTGCATCTTATCTGCCCTGCCTCCACTTTCTCCAAATTATCATATCTACATTTACTCTTACCAAAATGTTGAATAAAGCCAATGCCACTTCACAAGTTGATGTACGCATTCCTCTTGTCGATTACCTTTTGCCTTGTAACGTTGTACTTAATTAATTGTTATTTGATTGTGTATCATCGATGCACTTTTGAGCTTCATTATCCTCTATTTCTTCCAATATTATTTGATCTATATTTACCCTTTGCAACATGTAGAATAATGGCAATGCTTATAAAGAAATTTCTTTGGGAATTTATTGAATTATCCTTCCATCAACATGGAGAAGGGCTTTGTCCACCCGTGTTAACATGTAATGTAAGTTCATCCTTCTCAAGCCTTCAAACTTTGTTCTAGTATAGATTTGGATAGGCATAATTTCCTCCACTCTGTTTACATCTGATTGGATGTTTGCAACAACTACCAGTTTTAAATTGTAGTTGTAAAACATGTTCCTTATGCAGAATAGATCCATTTATTTGCTTATATAATTGTGAAACCTATTACGTGTCTCCTTGTTTCTCTTTCGAGTCATATCTCTTATGCGAGCAAAACTTTAGGAAAGATAGTGAGCCAAACCATCTTGAGGACAGCGAGATGACCCCAAGGTCTGTCTTGATGAAGCAGTGAGTTGAAGCTACTCACCGGCAGGTGTGAGACAACCTCGTGCGATCGCTGCCTCAATCGATTCGACTTCTTCAATCTCAAATTAAAGCGGAAAGGCTTGCTTCATCTCAGCTCCGACTTGAAGTCCAAGATGTAATGAAGATGTCGGGGACTGCCTGCGCACTATGGTGCCATACAGCTAGGGATGAAGCATCTATCATTGACACAAGCGAGGTCTCATCGGCTTGTTCGGTGCTTGAGGGCCCGACCTTGCAGAGTCTAGTGCCTTACGAAGTGCTCTCGAGTTTTGTACATTCTTTTGTCGGTAGCATTTATATGCACTTGTGGTGACCTTTGATGCCAGTGTATGTAATCCGCGGTCATGCGCTTTATTATCACCCGGCGAACTTTGATTCCCGATGGATGTAATATGCGTAATTTCTTTATTGTATAGTCTAGGTTTATTATTTGGTGGGTATGCTATAATTTAGGCGGAAGGTTGATGGATCTCGGTGTTGTGGGTCTTGAGGCGGCTCGTTACTCATATGGGCCAAAAGCGGGCCTGTAATCATCTTGGGCCATTAGCGGTCTAAACCTATAGTAGTTTCCGCCTTTAACATGCCATGGGCTACATATTTCTTGTCGTGACCTTTGGGCCTCCTACGGGCCGTAGAAACAATGGGACTTCTACGGTCCGTAGAAACAATAGGCCTTCTACGGGTAGTAGAAACAATGGGCCTTCTCTGGGCCGTATCATCAATAGGCCTTATCACGGGCATTATGATCGATTGACGAACATGGGCCAAAGCAGACCACATTATGGCGTAAGCGGGCTAGAGTTGGAGTCGTCCGTTCATGGGCCTACCATAACGGTCCGTCGTTAATAGGCCGTGTTGATGGCGCTGTAAGCGGCCCAATGTATTAACGGGCCTAAGCAGACATTGTAACCCCGGGTGAATTTGGCCCTGGCGAAAAATGGCGATGTGGGCCGTAAGTAACAAGATGCTAGAAATGAGCCCAGAATAAATGGGCCACGAAGGCGAAAGATAACATGGGCTGCAAAGCGGCCCAATGGATTAATGGGCGTTAATGGGTATAAAGTGATACCTTTGTTCATTACGGGCGATTACCCCGGGCCGTTAATGGGCAAGAAGTTACAAAAGGGCCTCATATGGGCGAAAGGCGTCATGGGCCATACATGGGCGGAACTTAAATGGGCTGGAATCATATTGGGCGGCCCGGATGGCCTTCTTGGGCCTAATTTTGATAGGTCGTAATGGGCCACAGGTTAGCGGGCTGTAAATGGGCTATATCTGCGAACACGCGTGTTAACGAGCTTTTAGTGGGTTGACCCACCACCTTTTGACCAAGTTACGGGCGGCCTTTTCACATGAATGGGCCTCTATTCGGGCCGTGCCCGCATTGTTGGCGTATCATAGGCGCCCGGTCCAATGAGTGGATGACATCTGTCCCAGCGGTGAGCCGACACCGTGTTTCCTCTAGCCAATGATGATTTTACGTGGAAAATTCCCATTGGTCGGGGCTGTTAGCGGGTTATCGGATCAAAACCGGACCCGATAAGCAACGGCGTTCGTTATGGTGGATGCCACATGTCGGTCACCCTTGGAAAGCACTTACGTGATCGCGCGATTTATCGTCATGGAAGTGGACACTTCCGTGATGATAATTTTGGTAATTTCATGGAACACTTCTCGACAACACATGTATTCTGTCTTGATTACGTCATAAAATTGTCATGGATGTACATGCATGACAAAAATCACGACCTCTTGTGACAAACACGTATCATCACGGAAGTGTTTTTTTTGTAGTATCGGCTCAGAAGATTCTATGCCTAAGTCGGACATATACCTTTGTTGGTTCCTTTTCTCCTTTCCAATTCTTCCTTTTCTCGTTTTTATATGATTTCTAGCGTGTGTTCGGGAGTGGCCGCACACTTAAAGGGTATACATCCTTAAATGTACACACCCCACCATAACAGGGCTTCTCTCAGCGAAGCTTATTATATCTTGAACATAAAGCTCACCATATATATATGTATGCGTTTGCTCATATCGTCAGTTCTTAGCCATTATATGCACCTCTATGACTTAAGTTTTGCCAAGCTGGGTTGCATGGCTCTTGTGCTTATGCTCGTTCGCTTGTTTGGCTAGGGCATAAAGGGAACACCTTGTGATTATTTACAAGCTGGGTCATCCGGGACATGTACCTTAGGCAGGTGAAGAAAGCTAAGCGTTCTTGAGAGAATAATTGGTGGTGACAAGCGACAAATTGCCTTTGTTGCAATATAAACTCTCAAAATATAAAACTTCCGTGATTTTCAGCATCACAACAGGCATGCATAAATAGCATCGACCCGGGGAGAGGAACTCTTAGCGGAACTATTCTCTCTGGATTTTCCTACGATAAAAAGTAATATAACATAACTCCCGAATACAGTTAAATGCATTTCAAGCACTATGGCGGATTGCTGGTTTCCAAACATACTTGGTGTTTTACCACAAGTATAGTATTAAAGAAACACTCAACCTTTAGGTTTTGGAGGTTGAGCGGAAGGTCTGCCATGACAATCTTTTAAAATTCGGCCCGAAGATCGTTTGATGATAAAGTGTATTGTTACATGGAATCGAACACCTACTCCTCATTTATACCATCCATAAAGCTGTCTAGTTTACATTCCTGTTTTGAAAATTTGGCGGTTGTGTTCACTTGGTCATACACCAAGCTAACAAAATTTCTTGTCCGTCTGGTCCCGAGGTCCGCCCGGGCCATATGATTCGGATCAAGTCTGGTTTACCATGGCCAAGGCTTCTCGTCGCCTTCTCGGCATCTTTGAAGCCTTCCATAGTTCAAAGCAGCGTCGAGCTCCTTTGAATACATTCATGAGCTCCTCCATAATTTACGGAGGAGAATCGGATCAACCATAAAGCCTTCGCCATGTTCCTCATGGCTTTAGAATCCTTCGTGCACCTTGGATAGCTCTTGCAGCAAGTTGCCTTGAAATTCGGACACTTCTCCCTCGGGCGCCTAGTTAACAAACCTACAAGAACAATTTCATAAAACTTTCCATCGAGGATTGTATGAAAGTAAGGTTAAAGGACATCTTGAATATACTGCCTTTCAGCTTTACTGTTCTCGTTCAAGGCATCCGATAGTTGGGCTCATACATCCTTTAGCTCTTGACTTGCTTGATGTTTGCATCCTGTAGTTTATTCTTCTCATCAATGGTCCGTGTTAATATCGTTGACCCGGTGACTTCTTGCCCTTCGACATGTTGTTTGTCCGCTTTGAGCAGCCTTTAGCCTCTCCTCCAACTGATCCGTCGACCACCGTTGTAAAAAACAATGCATATTTAAAATCATTGTTGGCGCAGAATCGTACTTTCGGACCTTTTTGTGCTTATCATCAGTGCCTTCTTGGATTTCTTCAAATTTTCGAGTTCGTGGTGACAATAGTTAGCTTGGTCGGCATTCTTCAAGATCCTTGGACAATGTGTTATTTTTCTCCGTAAGTACACTGATGATATAACGACCCTTAAATCAGTTGGGCCAACTACTTCAAGTCTCGGGGGCTACTGGCATATGACCATGTAAAACTGTGTCAAATTTCACCTGTATTTTCTTTGAGAACAACTGAATAACTCTGGCAAGGTCATCTCGGCGGCTCAGATGCATAGGCATCTGTTGGATTCGGTCTGCGGTGAACTCTTGTTCGGACAAGGCGAACGCGTATAGATTCCTTCAGCGGCGATGATTCATCACGCTTTCACTTAGAAATTCATGACCGACCGTCATCTGAATACTCTTGAGGAGTCGAGAATGGGCGCGTCATTTGCTAACGTCTAGGCGGCGAGTCCGACACCTTGGATTAGTGGACAGTTGGCTAATCGAGCGTTTTCCACCGTTTGTCGTGTACTCCTCCTAAGAACAAAAAATAAAGAAGGGAGACTATTAAACAATCAGGACTCGTGCCTAGGCATGCATTAAGCATACATACCTCTTGGAAGACTGTGAATCTTCGTAGTACTCCGGTCCTTTTTCATTTTGAGCAGACGACCTTGCGTGGGGGCGTCCTCGAGGAGTTCACGGTCCCTAGAGCCTTGATCTGATAAATTTCGGATTAGTACAGCAGGAAAGGATACAAATGAGGATCTCTTCTTAGGAAGCCTGGATACTTATGATCGAGAATGGGTAAAGGCGGGTGAGTCGGCGATGATGGCCCCCGAACCGTCAAGGCCAAGGATAGAATACCCCATTGAATTCTCTCTCTCTCTCTCTCTCTCTCTATATATATATATATATATATATATATATATATATATATATATATAATAAACATTAAAATTTAGAACGGAAATTATTACCCTACTTGATAGCGTGGTTAATAGGTTGGGGTGTTTTCAACGAACTTATCTTCCCGTGCCTGAAGGGCTTGAGGATGCAAGGTCGGGCTTCCTTCGTTCTCCGGTGGCGATTTGGGATTCGTTCTAGAGGAGACATGAAGGATTTTACCTTGTATCGGTTGGAAGGTTTGAATTTATTTTTCCATCCGAATTTATGGTTTCCCAATTTGGGTTCTTGGTATTTTCCCGCTTGGGAAACGTTTTTTTGGGGGGAAAAGGGGCCCCGGGAAATTTTTTTGGGGGCCCCCCCCTTGGGGCGGGGGTTTTTTTGGGGTTCCAAAGGGGGCCCCAAAAATTTTTGGGGGGGGGGGCCCCGGGGGGGCCCGGCCCCAAAAAGGGGGCCCCTTTTCAAAAAATTTGGGGGGGGCCCCGGGGGCCCCAAAAAAATTTTTTTTGTTTAACCCCGGGGGCCCCTTTTTGGGGGAAAGGTTTTTGGGGAAAACCCCAAAGGGGCCCCATTGGGCCAAAAAAAAAATTTTTTTTTAAAAGGGGCCCCCCCCCCGGGGGGGCCCCTTTGGGGGGGGGGGAAAGGGGGGAAAAAAAATTTTTTTTTGGGGGCCCCCCCTTGGGGTTTCCCCCCCTTTTCCCTTCTTGGTCCCCCCCCCCCCCCCCGGGGGGGGGGGCGGGGGCCCCCCCCTTTTTTTGGGGGGGGGGGCCCCCCCCCCCCCGGGGCCCGGGGGGGCCCCCCCCCGGGGCCCCTTTCCCCCGGGTTCCCCCCCCCCCCCCTAAAGGGGCCCCCCCCCCCGGGGTTTCCCCGGGGGGGGGGGGGGGAAAAAAAAAGGGAAATTTTTGGGGCCCCCCGGGGCCAATTTTTTTTTGGGCCAAAAACCCGGGGGGTTTTTGGGCTGGGGGCCCCAAGGGAAAATTGGGGTTTTAAAAAAAAAGGAAATTTTAAAAATTTTTTTTTTTAAAAAAAAAAACCCCGGAAATTTTTTTTTAAATTTTTTTTAAAATTTTAAAATTTTTTTTTTTTTTAAAATTTTTTTTTTTTAAATTTTTAAAATTTTTAAATTTTAAAAAATTTGGGAAAAAACCTTTTCCCCTTGGGAAAATTAAAAAAAAATTTTCCGGGTTTTTTTTTTTTTTAAAAAAAGGGGGCCCCAAAAATTTTTAAAATTTTTTTTTTGGGGGGGTTTTTTTTTTTTTTTTCCCCCCCCCCCCTTAAAAGGTTCCCCTTTTTTTGGGGCCCCAAAAAAATTTTTTTTCCCCCCGGGGGGGCCCCCAAGGCCCCCCCGGGGCCTTCCCCCTCCCCCGGGGCCCCTTGGGGGGGAAAAAACCCCCCCCCCCTTTAAAAACCCTTTTAAAAGGGGGGGGCCAACCCAAAATTTTTTTAAAAAAACCCCAAAGGGGGGCCCCCCCTTTTTCCCCAAAAAGGCCCCCTTACCCCCCCCCAAAAACCCTTAAAAAACCCCCTTTTCCCAAAAAATTTCCCCCAGGGGGACCCGGAAACCCTTTTTTGGGGAAAAATTTCCCCCCGGGGGCCCCGGGGCCCCCAAAAAAAAAAGGGGGGAAAGGGGGCCCCCTTTTAACCTTTTTTGGGGGGCCCCCCCCAAAAAATTTTTCCCCTCCCCCGGGGGGCCCGGGGGGGCCCTTTTTTTGGGGGGCCCCCTTTTTTGGAAAGGGTGGGAAAGGGGGTGCCCTTTAAATTCCCCCCTTTTCCTTCCCTCTTTCCCCCGGCCCCCCCCCCCCCCCCCGGGTGGGGCCCGGGGGGGGGGGGGGGGGGGAAAAATTTCCCCCGGGAAGGAATTTTCCCCCCCGGCCTTTTTTTAAAAACCGGGGCCCCGGGGGCCCCCGCCCCCCGGGCCCCTTTGGCCCCCGGCCCCCCCCCCAAAAAAAATTTGGCCCCCCCCGGGGGGGGCCCCCCGGGGGGGGAAAAGGGGGTTTTTTGGGGGGGGGGGGGTTTTTTTTAAAGGGGGGGGGGGGTTTTTTTTTTTTCCCCCTACCAACCCCCCCGGGGGGGGAAATTTAAAAAAATTTTTGGGGTTTGGGGCCCCCCCCGGCCCTTTAAAAAGGGGGTTTGGGGGGGAAAAAAAAAAACCCCCCATTTCCCGGGGGGAAAAGGCCCGGGGGCTGGGGGGGAAAAGGGGGTTTTGGGGGGGGAAAAAAACCCCCCCGGTGGGGGAAAAAAACCCCGGGGGTTCCCGGGGTTTGGGGGGGGAAAAAACCCCCCGGGGGGGGGGCCCCCCCTTTTAAAACCTTTTTAAATTTGGCGGCCGGGGGGGTTTTTTTTCCCCCCCCCGGGGGCCCCCCCCCGGGGGGTTCCCAAGGGGGAATTCCCCCCAAAAACCCCCGGGGGCCCCCCAAAAAGGGGGCCCCCCCCCAAAACCCCCCGGGCCCCCCCCCCGGGGGGGGGCCCCCCCCCCCCCCAAAAAAGGGGCCTTTTTTCCTTTTTCCCTTTCCTCCCAAGGCAAAAGGGTTTTGGGGGGGGGTTTGAAAAGGGGGGTTTTTGGGGGGAAAACCCCCGGGGCCGGGTTTTTGGGAAAGGGGGGGGAAAAAAAACCCCCCCGGGTGTTGGGGGGGGGGGGGGGGTTTTTTCCCCTTTTTTCCCCCCCCGGCCCTTCCCCTCCCCGGGGGGCCTTTTTTTTTTTCAAAACCCCCACCAATTTTAAGGGTTTTAAACCAATTTTAAAAACCCCCTTTGAAAAAAAAAAAGGGGCTTTTTTTCCCCCTTTTTTGGGTTTGGGAAAACCCCCGGGCCTTTTTAAAAAGGGGGCCCTTTTTTAAAATTTTTTTTTTTTTTTTGGGGGGGGGTTTTGGGGTTTTTCCCCCCGGGGGGGGTTTGGTTTTTGGGGGAAGGGGCCCCCGGGGGGTTTTGTTTTTTGGGGGGGTTTGGGGTTTAAATTAAAATTTTAAAAAAGGGCCCTTTTAAAGGGAAAAGCGGGGGGTTTCCAAAGGGGGCCCCCAAAAAGGGCCCAAAATTTTTCCCTTTTCCCCCTTTTTCCCCCCCAAAAATTTTTTTTTTCCCCCCCCCCCCCCTTTTTTTTTGGGTTTTTTTTTGGGGTTTTTCCCCCCCCTTAAGGGAAAAAAAAAAGGGGGGTTTTTTTGGAAAAATTTTTTAAAAAATTTTTCTTTTTTTGGGTTTTTTGGGGGTCCCGGGCCCCGGGGGGGGAAAAAAAAATTTTTGGGGGGGGTTTTTTTTTTGGGGTGGGGGGCCCCCCCCGGGGGGCCCCCTTTTTCCCGGGGGTTTGGGGGGGGGAAACCCCTTTTTTTTGGGGGGGGGGGTTTTTTTTTTTTTTTCCCCCTTTCCTTTTAAGGGGGGATTGGGGGTTTTTTTGGGGGGTTTTAAAAATGGGTTTTTTTTAAAAGGGGGGCCCCTTGGGCGGGGGGGGGGGTTTTTTTTCCCCGGGAAATTTTTTTTTTTGGGGGGGGCCCAAGGGTGGAAAAAAAAATTTTTTTTTTGGAAAGGGGGGGTTTTTAAAAAATTTTGGGGTTTTTTTTCCCCCCCCCCCCTTTTTTTTTTTTTTTAATTTTTTTTTTTTTTGGGTTGGGGTTTTTTTTTTTCCAAACCTTTGGTTTTTAAAAAATTTTCCCCCCAACCCTTTTGGGGGGTTTTTTTTTTTTTAAATTTTCCCTTTTTTTTGGGGGGGGAAATTTGGGGGTTGGGGAAAATTTCTTTTTTTTGGGGGGTTAAAAAACCCCAAAATTTTCGTTTCCTCCCGGGGGTTTTTTCCCCCCCCCCGGGGGAATTCCCCAAAGGGGGGGGTTTTTTAAAAAATTCCCCCCAAAAAAAAAACCCCTTCCGGGGGGGTCCCGGTTTTGGGGGTTTTTTTTTGGGGGGGGGGGGTTTGGGGGGTTTCCCCCTTTTGGGGTTTTTTTTTTCTCCCCCCCCAAAAAAAGGAAATTTTCCTTGGGGTTTTTTTTAAACCCCGGTTTTAAAAAGGGGGGGGGGGGTTTAAAAAAAACCCCCCCCCCTTTTTAAAAATTTCCCCCCCCGGGGGTTTTTTGGGGGGGGGCCCCCCCAAAAAAAAAAAAATTTTTAATTTTTTTGGGGGGGGGGGGGAAAAAAACCGGGGCCAAATTACCCTTCCTTCCCCCTTTTTAAAATTTTTTTTTTTTAAAGGGCCCCGGGAAAAAGGGGAATTTTAAATTTTTTGGGGGGGGTTTTTTTTAAATTCCGGGAACAAACCCCCAAAAAAGGGGGTTTTAAAAACCCCCCCGGGGAAAATTTTTTTGGGGTTTTGGGGGTTTTTTTTGGGGGATTGGTTTAATTTTAAATTTTTATTCCCAAAATTTTTTAAAAAAAAAAAAAAATTTTTTCCCGGGGGTTTGGTTAAATTTTAAATTTTTGGGCCCAAAAAAAACCCCTGAAAAATTTTTCCCCCCAAAAGTTGGGGGAAAACCCCCGGGGGGGTTTTAAACCAAAAAATTTTTCCCAAGGGGAAAAAGGGGGGGGTTTTTTGAAAAAATTTTTTTAAAAACCGGGGGGGGGGTTTTTTTGGGGGGGGGGGGTTTTTAAAAGGGGGCCCTTTTCTTTAAATTAAAAATTTTTTTTTAAATTTTTTTTTTTGGGGTTTTTTCCCCTTTTCCAAAAAATTTTTGGCCAGGGGGTTTTTTTTAATTTTGGGGTTTTTTTTTAAAGGGGGAAGGGAAAAAGGTTTGGGAAAAAAAAAAAATTTTTTTTTTAATTTTAAAAAAATTTTTTTTTGGGGAAAAAAAAAAAGGGGGGAAAAAAAATTTGGTTTTTCCCCCCCCGGGGGGTTTTTCCTTTTTTTCCCCCCAAAAAAATTCCTTTGGGGGAAAAAAAGGGTTGGGTTTGGTTTTTTTTTGCCCTTTTTGGGATTTTGGTTAAGGGTAAAAAAGGGGGGCCCCAACGGGAAAACCCCCCAAAAAAAAAAAAAACTTTTTTTTTCCCCCATTCCCTTTTTTTTCCCCCACCTTTGGGGGCCCCTTTTTAAGGTTTAGGTTTTTTTAAAAATTTTAACCCCTTTTTTTTCCCCCCGGGTTTTAAAAAAAAAAAATTTTTTTTTTTTTTTAAAATTAAAGGGGCCAAAAATTTTTAAAACGGGGGTTTTTAAAAAAATTTTTTTTCCCCCCTTAAATTTTAATTTCCCTTTTTTTTCTTTTTTAAATAAAACCCCCCCGGAAAATTTTTAAAAAACCCCCCCCAAATTACCCCCCCCCTTCCAAAAAATTTTTTTTCCCCTTTTTTGGGTACCCCCCCAAAATTTTTTGGGGTTAAAATTTTTTGGGGGGGAAAAATTTTGGGGGGCCCCCCCCCTAATTTTTTTAAAAACCCAAAAAGGGGGTTTTTGGGGCTTTTTTTGGGAAAATTGAAAATTTTTTTTTAAATTTTTTTCCCCAAAAGGGGGTTTTTAAAAAAAAGGGGGGGGGGGGGGGGTTTTTCCCCCTTTTTAAAAAATTTTTTTTTTTTAAAATTTTGGGCCCAAATTTTTTGAAATTTTTAAAAAAAGAAACCCAAACCCCTTTTTAAAAAAAAATTTTTTTTTGGGGGTTTTCCTTTTTTTGGGGGGTAAATTTTTTTTTTTAAAAAAAAAATTTTTTTTTTTAAAATTTTAAAATTTTTTTAAAATTTTTTTTTTAAAAAATTTTTTTTAAAAAAAATTTTTTTTTAAAAAAAATTTTTAAAAAAAAATTTTTTTGGGGGGTTTTTTTGGGTTTGGATTTAAATTTTTGGGGGGGAAAATTTTTTTTTTTTTCCCTTTTAAAAAGGGAAAAAAACCCATTTTTTTGGGGCCCCGGGGGTTTGGAAATTTTCCCCAATTTCCCACCCCCCTTTTTATTGGTCCCGGGGGGAAAAACCCTTTTCCCCCGGGGCCCCCGGGTTTAAAAATTTTTAAGGGGGAAAAAAAAAATTTTATTTTTCCCCCCTTTTTTCCCTTTTTTTTGGGGGGTTTTTTTAAAACCCAAACCCCTTTTAAAAACTTAAAAAATTTTTTTAAAATTTTTTAAATTTTTCCTTTTGGGGGGCCCCGGTCCAAATTTTTCCCCCCCCGGGGGGAAAACCCTTTCTTTGTTTTTAAATTTAGGGGGGTTTAATTTTTTTCCCCAATTTTTTGAAAAATTTTAAAGCAGGGGTTTAAAAACCCAAGGGGGGGGGGAGGGGTTTTTTTTTCCCAAATTAATTTTGTTTTTTCCCCAATTTTTTCCCCCAAAAAGGGGGCCCTAAAAATTTTCCCCCTTTGGCCCCCCCCCCTTCCCTTTTAAAAGGGGGCCCTTCCCCCCAAGGGTTTTTTTTTCTCCCTCCTTTTCCCTTTCGGTTTTCCCCCATTTCCTTTTTTAAAACCCCCCAAAAATTTTTTTTTTTTTCCCCCCTTTTTTTTTTTCCCCAAAAAAAAAAAAAAATTTTTGGGGGGGGGAAAAAAAGCCCTCCAAGGAAAAACCTTTCCCTTGGAAATTTTTTCCCCCAAAAATTTTCTTAAATTTTTTTTTTCCAAAAATTTTATTTTTTTTTTTTTTTTGGTTTTTTTAAAAAATCCTTTTTTTTTTTTTTCCCCCTTTTTTTTAAACCCTTTTTCCTTTTTTTTTCCCCCCTTTTAAAATTTTTCCCCTTTTTAAAAAAACCCAAAAAAATTAAAACAAATTTTAAATTTTTTAAAAATTAAACCTTATTAAAAAGGGAAAGGTTTTTTCCCAAATTTCCCCTTTTTTTAAAAAAAAAGGGGGGCCCCCCCCCTTTTTTTTTTTAATTTTTTTCCCCCCCCCTTTTATCTAACCCCTTTTTTGGGGAAAAAACCCCCCCCCCAAAAAAACCCCCCCCAAAAAAAAAAATTTTTTTTTGTTGAAATAAAAAATTTTTTTTTTTTAAAAAATTTTTAATTTTTTTTCCCAAATTTAAAAAGGGTTTTAAAAAATTTTAAAAAAATTTTTTTTTTCCTTTTAAAACCTTTTAAAAATTTAATTTTTTTCCCCCCAAAAAAATTTTTTTTTTGGGGTTTTTTTGGGCTTTTTTTTAAAATTTATTTAAATTTTTTTTTTTTTTCCCAAAAGGGGTTTTTTTTCCTTTCCTTTTTTTAAAAAAATTTTTAAAAATTTTAAAAAAAAAAATTTTTTCCCGGTTTTTTAAAAAGGGGGTTTTTTTTTTCCCTTTTTTCCTTTAAAATTTTTAAAAAAATTTTTGGGGGCCCCCCCCGGGTAAAAAAATTTTGGGGGGCCCCCAAATTTCCAAAATTTTTTTTTTTTGAGGTTCCCCTTTTTGTTTTGGGGCCTTAGGGTTTTTTTCCCCTTTTTAAATTTTTTTTTAAAAATTCCCCCTTTTTAATGGGGGTTTTTCCTTGGTTCCTTTTTAGGGTTAATTTTTTTTAAAATTTAATTTTTAAAAATTTTTGGTTTAATTTTTTTTAAAAATTTGGGAAGGAAGGTTTAATTAAATTTTTCCTTTAAAAATTTTTTGGGGGGTTTTCATTTGGGCCAACCCTTTTTTTAAAATTTAAAAAAAAGGGGGCCTTTGGGGGGGGAAAAAAAAAACCCTTTGGGGAAAAACTTTCCCGGGGGGGCCCCCCCCAAAAAAACCCCCGGGGGGGGGCCCCCCCGGGGGAATTTCCTTTTTCCCCCCTTGGTTGTTTAAATTTTTTTTAACCCCTTTTTTTCCCGGGTTAACCCAAAACCCCCCTTTTTTTTTTTGGCCCCAAAAAAATTTGGGCCAAGCCCAAAAAAACCCAGGGAAAAAGGGGGAAAAAAAAAGGGGCCCCCTTTAAAAAAAAGGCCCCCCCAAACGGGTTTTTTTGGGGGGCCCAAATTTAAAAGGCGGCAGGGGGGAAAAAAAGGTTTTTTGGGGGAAAAAAAGGGTTAAACCCAACCCCTTTTTTTTAAAAATTTTAAAGGTTTTTCCCCCCCCAAAAAAGGGGGTTTTCCAAAATTTTTGGGCCCCTTTTTTTTTCCCCCTTTCCCTTTTAAAATTTTTCCCTTTTGGGCCCCCTTTTTTGAATTTTTTCCCTTTTCCCAAATTTTGGGGTTTTTTAAATTTTAAAAAATTTAAAAAAAATTTTGGGCCCCTTTTTTTTTTTTAAATTTTTTGGCAATTGGGTTTTTTTAAATTTAATTTCTAAAACATTATTTTTTTTAAAAAAAAATTTTAAAACCGGGGAAAAAATTTTTTAAAAAAAATTTTTTTTTTTTTCCCCCCCCCCCTTTTTTTTTTTTTTTTTTAAAATTTTTTTTTTTTTTTTTGGTTTCCCCCTTTTTTTTGGAAAAAAGGGCCCCTTTTTTTTTTTAATTTTTAAAACCCCTTTTTTTTTTTTTTTTTTTTTCCAATTTTTTTTTGGTCTTTTTTTCCCCCCTTTTTTAAAAAGGGGAAATTGGTTTAAAAAATTTTTGGAAATTTTTTTAAAAAACCTTCCTTTAAAAAGGGGGAAAGGGGGTTTTTTTAAAATTAAATTTTGGTTTTTAAAAAGGCCAAAAAATTTAAGGGAAAAAACCCCCTTTTTCTTGGATTTTTTTAAAAAAAAACCTTTTAAAAATTTTTAAAAAACCCCTTTAAAAAAAAATTTTTTTTTAAAAATTTTTCCCCTTTTTTTTTGGAGGGGGTTTTTTTAAAATTTTTAAAAAAGGAAGGGGAAAAATTTTTTGGGCAACCCAAACCCCCCTTTTTTTTTTTTAAAAAAATTTTTTCCCGGGTTAAAAAAAATTTTTTCCCCCCCATTTAAAAATTTTTTTAAAAAAAATTTGCCCCCCAAAACCCCTTTAAAATCAAAAAAAACCCCCCCGGGGAAACCCCCCCGGGGGGTTTTTTTCCTTTGGCCCTTTGGGTTTTGGGGGGCCCCCCCTTTTTTTCCCGGGGCCTTTTTTGGAAAATTTTTTTTCGGTTTTAATTTTAATTTAAAAATTTTTTTTTTAAATTTTTTAAACCCCCGGGGGTTTTTTTTGGGGTTTTTGGGTTTTTTTTTTATTTTTTGGGTTTTTTTTTTTTTTTTCCCCGGGGGTTGGGGGAAAGGGTTTTTGGGGGTCCCAAACCCCTTTTAAAAAAGGGTTTTAAAAACCCAAATTTCCCCCAAAAAAATTTTTTTTTTTTTTTTTTTTTTTTTTTTTGGGAAAAAATTTTTTTTTTTAAAAAAAAAACCCCTTTGGGGTAAAAGGGGGGGGTTTAAAAAATGGGAAAAAAAAAAGGGGGGGAAAAAATTTGGGGGGGTTTTTTTTTTAAAAAAAGGGGGTTTTTTGGGGGGAAAAATTTTTGGGGCCCGGCCCTTTTCCCGGGGGGTTTTTTGGCCCTTAAAAAGGGGGGGGCCGTTTAAATTTTCCCAAAAATTTTTTTAAACCCAAAAAAAAAGGGGGAAAAAAAAAAAATTTTCCCCAAAAGGGGGTTTTTTTTCTTTGGGGAAATTTTTTTTTGGGGGGGGGAAACCCCCTTTTTTGGGAATAAAAAAAAAAATTTTTTGGGGGGTTTTTGGGCCCGGGGGGGGTTTTGGGGGGGGGCCCGGGGGCTTTTAAAAATTTTTGGGTTTTTTCCCCCCTTTTTTTTTAAAAAATTTTAATTTTTTAAAAAATTTTTAAAATTTTTAAAAAAAAAATTTTTTCCCCCTTTTTTTTTTTTCCCTTTTTGGGGGTTTTTTTTTTCCCCCCCTTTTTTTTAGGGGGAAAAATTTTCCCCTTTTAAAAAATTTTTTTTTTTTTTTAAAATTTTTGGGTTTTTTTGGGGAACCGCTGATAGTGCTGCCGGCACGAACGAGAAGTTTCCCCCTCTCCATCTCGACTCCACCCTCCTTCCCCATCTCGGTCGTTCCAGATGGGTGCGCTGGCGGTGTGGTCACGGGTCAACAACCGAGAGTCATCGGAAGATGAATGTACGTGAGAGGCGGTGGGGCGCACCACGCCATGGGCGCATGCATGCAAAGAACGCCGAGGTCAACATGGTCAAGGCGACTTCCATCGGAAGTATTCGTCGTGGAGAGTCTCTGGGTCCACGGCCGGCAAGTGCCTCCTTATTAGCGGAAAATAATGATTCCTCCAACGGTGGGACCCACCGGACGGGCCACCGATTTTGCGAAAAATGTTTGCCCGATCCTGGGACCCACCGACGGCCACCGTATTTTGTGAAAACGTTCCCCCTTGTCCCCGACCCCGGAAGTGCCTCCTTATTACGCACAAAAATGAATACTCCCGGCTAGCTGGGACCCACCTGTGGGAGGCTGACTTAGGGCCTACTAAGTTGACGGGGACGAAGGGCTTTGTCAACTTAGTCAATATGAACGATTCTAGCTCCGGACCGTCGATGTCCATCCAACGGCCATAGTGCTTCTTCAACCTTTGGTCTTCTTGCTCCGACCACCGAAGCGCCCGGTGGTCGCATGCTCCTGCCTCCGTGGCGGTCTGCCGTGGAGGCCTCACCGCCCTACTATTCCCATCGCTGGCCGGGCCTGCGGCGGCAAGCCTCACACGCAGCGAACCGGAACCTCGACTCTCCGCGGGCTTCCTCCGCGTTTCCCCGCTCGCCATCCCCTAACTAGGCCTCGCCTCGTCCACCGCCATGGTGCTCTCCAAGGCGTGGTCAACGTGGTCAGGAACGACTTCCGCCGGAAGATCTGTACGGAGAGGCGACAGGGTCCATGACCACAGCCCAGTTTTTTGTGATTTGCCAAGTAAGTCACTTTGTCGAGCCTGTTGGGCTGCAAATCTTTCAAGACGAGGAGAGCTTTCATTCGGCTAGCAGAGAAAATGGCCCATCAGTAATGAGAAATGGGCTGTACATTTTTAGAACACATCAAGCCGGCAATTAGTTTCAAATGTCTTTTTTTCATTTGAGATTTTAAATTAGATTAATTTTTATGCATGGAGAATTTGTGGATTTATTATTGATATACATTTATTAAAATCAGTTTGAATGTGAGTCGAAATTTGGGATTAAAAACAGTTCGGACCGCGAAATATGCAAAATTTAGATAATTTTTAACCGTGGCACAATATGGGTTGTAATGCTAACAAAAAGAGTATGGGCTCAAAAAACCTTAATAATTAGCAAATGGGCTGTAAATTATTAGAAATAATGGCGATGGGCTATATGCTGTTTTCCACAGATTTGAGGCTTTCCTAAAAAGGTTGGCCAGCTGATAGTTGGATGGCCATCCAACGGCCGCCGTCTTCTTCAATCTCTCTCCGCTCCGCCCGCCAAACAAGCGGCCAGGGACTGCCGCCCTCCTCCTGCAGCCGGCCGCCTGCCACGCAGCCTCACCGCCCACCATACTCCCATCGCTGGCCTAGCCATCCCTCAACTCACCCACACTCGTTATTCTCCGTGACGGCAAGGCAAACCAAGAAACCCTCGAAATCATTTCCCCCGGGGAAACAATGGTTGTCTTTCCCGCCCCGTGTCATTCCTTCCAGGCCTCGCCGTGGCCCCCATCCCTCGGTGTTTTGGGCGCAGCCTGGTCAACATGGTCAACGGAACGGCCATCTGGTGGGATCAGAGGGAGAGGCCGGCAGGGGTCCTGAACCCGCAGGACATGCCCCTTATTACCCGGCAAAATAATGATTCCTCCACCGACATCGGGACCCACCGGGGCCTCTGATTTGCAAAAAAACTTATCGCCCGGTCCGGACCCACCGGTTATATCTTCGCAAAAGGAAGTGCCTCCTTATTACGCACAAAAAATGAATACTCCCCCTTAGTGGGACCCAAAGATAGTGGCAGGTTGACTTTGGGGCCTACTTGTTGACGGGACGGAGGGCTTTTGTCAACTTAGTCAATATGCACGATTCTAGCTCTAGTGACCGCTGATGTCCATCCAATGGCCGGGTTTCTTCAACCTGGTCTTCTTGCTTCCGGCCCCCAAACCAGGCGCCTTCGGCCTCGTGGTTCCTCCCCGTTGGGGCCGCGATGCGGGGAGGCCTCACCGCCCCTTTACTACCCCCCGTTGGCCGGCCATCCTCTACTCACCCACCGCCTTATTCCGGGGCGATGGCAGCCTCACACCCAAGCCAACCAGGAACCCTCGATTTCCCGCCTAGGCATCCCTGCCGCGCCTTTCCCGGCTCCGCTCCCCTTCCTAGGCCTCACCTCGCCCACCGCCTGGTGCTTCTCGGCGCAGCGGGTCAATGTGGTCAAGGCGGCTTCCATCGGGACGGGGCGATGTGGAGAGGTGACAGTGGGTCCACTGGCCAAAAGGAAGTGCCTCCTTATTACGGCAAAATAATTATTCCTCCACCTAACAGGGACCCACCGGACGGGCCACCGGATTTCACAAAAAAACGTTTTCCCAATCGGGACCCACCAGGCTACATCCTTCACCGGAAGTGCGTCCGGGCAAAAATGATTCGCCCCAGGCGGGACCCTGGCTACATCTTTGAGAAGGAAGTGCCGGTCGGGACCCGGCTGGTGAAGCATACATAGTGTCATTTCGGCCGCCAACGGTTAATGCTAATACCGGTGGATATAAGGCGCCGCGCGGTCGTAGTAGAAGGCGCCACGGTAGTAGAGAAGCGCCCGCTTCCTGTACCGCTCCATTAAACGGCCAGGGGTGCAAGAAAGAAAATCACCCCTGTTGTACACGGCGGGGTCTCAACGCCTACCCCATACCGGCGGCCGGGGTTGGTACATGGCTGGGTCGGAACGGAGAAACAATGTCGTTGTCGTGTTCATGGGGAGGCAAGGAAGCGCCGTGTTCATGGGGAGGCAAACGGCGCCATGTTCATCGAGAGGCAACGAAACGCTGGGAGCCAACCGGGTTGGGTAATGGAATGCGGGGTTGGTTCCCGGGAGGGCTTGGGCCAACGGCGATGGAAACGAGGCTGGCGACCATACAAGGAGGAAACAGCCTTCCCACGTTTGGAACAGGGTCCTTTGATTGGGAGGGTTCGCTCCGCTAAACGGAGGAAACGGACCTCCACGGGAAACAGGGGTCCGTTGATCGGGAGGGGTGATTCCAAAAACGGACGAAAAAGGCCTCCACGGCCAAAGGGGTCCTGTTGATCGGGGGGTGTTGGCTCCACAAAATGGGCCAAACGGACTTGTGTTGGGCCGCTACTGGCCAAACGGGTCCTGTTCATCGGGAGGGGTGTGGCGACCGCAAAACAGGACTCCACGGATACTATTCATCTCCATCCGACCTTCCTCCGGCCTCCACCGGCCACCCGACCTCCTCCAGCCTCCACGGGCTCCTTTCATCCAGCCTCCACCGCCGCCACTCCACCCTATTTCAACCACCCCTCCATGGGCACCCCTCCACCGCTCTGTTCATCCAACCCTCCACACCACGGGTCCTGTTTCAACCACCCTCCATGGGCACCCCTCCACCGCTTCCTTGTTCATCCACCCTCCACCACCACGGGGTCCCCTGTTTCATCCGGAGGCAACGCCACCCGCCCCGTTCATCCAAACTCCCCCCAAACTCCTGTTCATCTCGGAGGCAAGCGATCGGCTTGTTAGCAGCGATGGGAATCGCCGATCGGGTTGGGTTGAACAGCCATCGACGACCCCGGGTTCAAGCGTTAACTGCGGTGCAATCGCCGGGTTTAGTTAGAGCCCAACCGCCGGGTTCGGAGCCAATGCCTGCCCACGCACGTGGCGTTACGAGAAAGCATCGCCAGCCCTGACCTCCCAACGGAAATCCCGAAATTTTCCTCCCCCTTCTACCACGGTTTTTTCCGCCATGGGCGGCCCAAAAATGTCATGCAGCTCGCCTCCGCCCCGGGAGAAAAACCCATTTTCCGTCAATGATTTTTTCATACAAGAGCCCACCACATCTATGATGATACCGGGTTTGTCACAATTATCGGCCATAGAAGTGTCATATGTATGATGAAAAAAATTTCCTTCGGCCCAAAATGTCACGGATGTGTCTTTTTTTTGTAGTGCTTGCATGGGATCCCGCATATCGGAAAGGGTGAGGAAAATATGTCCCGTTTACCAAGAATTTTCGGAAAGGTGTCAACTGTTGGGTTCGGTTAAGCTTCGATAATTGTCTTCTTTGGGGTCCGTTGGGTGGACCCGGAATTTGACTATTTCTTCCGCTGGTTTGAAGGAGGTGGATTTGGGGCGGAGGATTACATCTTCCGGCCCACCGGGGGATGGGTTAATTCTTCCCCAGGGCCGGATAACGCCCAAGGGCGGGATGCGGTTTTGTTTTCAAGATGGAGTGCTATGTCCGGATCACTAACGAGGTGATTATCCGTTTGGTCCGGGCATTTTGAGCTTCATATACCGAATGAGGTATAGCTTGGGCGTTAAAGCATCCCACCCCAACAGGGCGTGGATCGGAAGGGCCACTTGGAAAGTGATTTCTTGGACCGATAATTCCCGGATGCAATACCATGTCAAGTGTGATTTTTCCCACGCCCCCTCCGTGGGAATGATTCCTCATAAGGTTGTGCTACTTTGCTTGATGCCCCGTCTATTTCCATTTTTGGGAGTGTGTCCTCATAAATGAGGTTTAGTCTGGCCGCCCGTCCATGAGGACCTTGGTAAGTAAACCCGTCCACAATGGGATAGGACTAATTGGCCACTCGGACCTTCTGATTTTGGTTCATCAACCGGCATTAAATGTTATAGCCGTTTGTTCCAAGGGTTTATTGCAGCGATTTGGCAGACTTTGGCAGGTCAAGGGCCCTATTTTTTGTTGTTTGAAGCGAATGTCTCAAAACCATCAATTTTGTGTGGTCGTTTCGGAGGGTGCCGCTGGGTGTCCTTGATAAGGATGTCCTCCCTTTTACCTCCGGGTATCCAACATGCTCGAGGCTATGGGTTGGCCCGATTCCGGTGTGTGTTATTCGCATGGGCCATCGAGCCATCCCTCCGAACGGTTCCGGCCGCGAATGGGTTTATCTTTCTTGGATTGGGTGGGGCCATTGGGGTGCGCCCTCTTCGGTTGGAGGAGTTGAGTTGGAACCGGCCTCCCAAGCTGCCCGAGTTTTCCATCGCTTTCCATCGCGTTGTACTTCCGCATGATAGTTGCTAAGTCAGCAACTTTAGTACCGGGCGGCGATTGATGGTGTTGAGAATTCCCGCCCACGCAATTGTTGGGAATCCCGGATATCGCGCCCCGCCGCGACAATCTTCTATCTTGTCTTTGGAAAGGAGGAATCGGCCCGAATGGTGGACCATTTCCGAGACAACTGTTTTATGCCCCGGAGGGTGACTATGGGTGGGTGGGTGGAATTAAATCCCAACCTTGACCCGCGGAATTCCAGTCTAAGACCTTCCGACTCAACAGGGGCTCGAGTATCTTCCGATTGTTTAGGACCAAATCCGATTCTATTTCCGGAGAGCTAGTCGATCCTTTCGCTGGTGGGTATCCGGTTCTTCTGATCGATGATCCAACATAGTCCTCCTTCGATATAGAAGAAGACTTGCCATCCCCCTCGTCCCGCTATCCGGTGGGTGTCCGGTGGAGTTTTGATTTTCCTCGATCGGTTTAGGCCCGATCCGATCGTAATCTATGGCGCATTCCCAGCGGCGATGCATCCAGGAGTTTGCTCAAGGACTAAAACTCACCGGATCCATCTTGAGTGTTCGGGTTGATGTGAAGGGATTTTCGATGGCCCAAGAGGTCATCGCTCAACGGCCGACGCATCGTATCATGGTAAAGCCGCCACCAGAGTTGCCCGGGGCCGCAAGATTTCTGAGGTGACGTTGTCTTTAAGGACAAGGCAACCATCGATCCGATCATCGACGCCACAAAGGAACTCTCAATGAAAGCACCAATGTCTGTCAAAACCGCGGATCTCTCGGGTAGGGGGTCCCGAATCGTATGCCTAAGGTCGAGGTGATGACAGAGATAGGGGACACGAGTTTACCATCGTGTTCGGCCTTCTCTATGGAGGTAATACCCTACTCCTCGCCAGATTGATCTTGATGAATATGAGTATTTACAGGAGTTGATCTACCACGTAGATGTGTATGGCTAGAAACCCTGAAGCCTAGGCACATGTGGCTATGGTAATGAGTATCTCCTTTCCGGACTACACCCTCACGGTCTTATATAGAC
Source organism: Aegilops longissima (assembly GCA_021605205.1). NCBI lineage: Eukaryota > Viridiplantae > Streptophyta > Magnoliopsida > Poales > Poaceae > Aegilops > Aegilops longissima. The sequence continues at coordinate 60,622 of JAHIAM010003132.1, forward strand.
ACCATTGGATCTAGGGTTACATGAAGAGTAATTTTACCTAAATAGAGGAAGGAATCTTCATAGTTGATCGCCAAACTTGCCTTCCACGCCAGAGAGAGTCCTACTCAGACACTGCATGTTTCGCGATCTTGACATCACCGCATCAACCCAGCCGATGGATTATGTAGATAACAAATGCAGACATGCATTACTAGTCCAAGCTTTCTCAGTGCGCATCAACCTATAATCCTAATGGAATAACAAATAGTTCAGTTATACTCTTTATTGTATTGTTTGATTCGAATGTGCTTGTTTGTTACTTATTACGCTTATACCCGAGTTGGCCATATATGTCAAGTTGCTCTCTACTATCATAAAACAATGCATGCCTAGTTCATTTGAGTCCTTAACTTTTCCTTTGAACTTCATCACAGGCTGTCTTCATAGGTTATAAGAGGCCACTGTTGTTAAGTGCTTTCTCGATTATTTCAACTGCTTAGATGCCTTGGCAACTTAAATATAGCGCTGGTACACTCCCTTTCAACTAGGGATGTCAAGCTGGTCCCGTTTAATACCGATTAAAGTCCACTAGTGGTATGATAGTTCAAAAGAGTTTTTGTTTTTTGAGGAAAATGAACTAGGAGCTAGCAAAAAACTAACTAGATGGGTACTGACGGATGTCGTTTATTTGCCATTTACATCCCTAGTTTCATCTTACCATTTTAATTTCTGCTCGATGATGCTTCTTTGAACCATTTAAATATAACTTGCCATGCTCGAAGCAATAATTGCATATCGATTTACCATGTAAGCTTACTGCACGGATCATGCGATAACTATCTCTTACTTATGTCCAATTGAAATATTTCAGGATGCCGTTCACACTAGGACACAATGTACAACCTGAGAATCTATTTGTGGAAGCGATGCATGCCATCCATGTTACTAGATGGTAGCGGTTCGAGCAACACCGCCAGGAGAGCGATCCTGAGCACATATATTATAGTTCTTGAGGCTCTACTAAGCGAAAGAGATGGTGTGGCTGCCATGAATGAGGTAATCTCGATCTTGAAGCTTTAAATTATGCAATTAGCTGCACGACATGCAAGCAACCCAAGAATTGGAGGAAGTAAGAATGTTGCATTTGAAGAGCGGAGGAGGTCCTGCTTTATACGCTGTCTGAAGATCGAGGTAATCCACTTCTTCTTTAGATAGCGCTGAAATTGTCATTAGATTATTGTACCTGCATCGTTGTGTCATGTATCTGAATGGATTATGTTGTAAGACCCCTATGTTGTCCATGTGTTGTAATGATCAAGATTTTTGGCGAGGTAATCCTCGTTACTTGTATGATTGACATAAGGTGAACTGTTTTTAGTGTGAGCATATTGTATTGGATGAAATAACTGTTTGACTCAAAGTTTATCAACCTCATGAATTCGAAGATCATGACATTTCTAAATCATAATCATATATAAAGGTGGAATAAATCTTTGTTGTGGTTTTGAAGAAATAAATAACAAAACGTAGAATTATCTGTGGATATTCAGTGTCGAATAAAAATTGGATTTGGATTTAGTTGCGGGGGCCGAAGGAGCAAACGTGAATGCTAATTCTCCCAAGTTTTGAGCAAGCGGCTAAACACCCACTATCATTTGTGGGCTGCCGAAGAAAGTGTTGTGAGATGGAAATTCTTGTCTACCCTCGACACTTGACATCCTTATCGACCGGATTTACACTGCTGTCGATAGGGGTGACTAGTAACTTCAATCGGGCGTGACACGACGGCCTCTGAGCCCATTCGCAGAACGGTGGGCGCCAAGCGTATGCAAAACATATTTTATTCAAGCTCGTCCGAAAGACATGTGTCTCTCCTCCATTTCCCCATTCATCCACGGTCGGGCGGCAAAACAAACTCTCCTCATCGTAATCGATGTAGGCTAATATTTTAATAGGGGCAGATGTGTAACTTCCCTTAGAGGTGACACAACCGTCCTACTTGTCAGCCCCGTTCGTACATCAGGTAGCAAACCGTGGCAGAAACACCCTCTCTCATAGAAATTATTACCGCAAATATTAGGGAGATGCGATATTGCCGATCCTATCCCCAACCGGACGTGATGTCTGAAATTTTAAGCAGTGGATAAGTTCATAACTTTCCCACATTTCGAACAAGCTGCGTCCAAAGTTTGAATCCCCCTCCCCTTCATTTCCCCATTCATACACCGTCGGCATGCGATAACCTCCCCATGATTAGCCAGCCTTCCTCCACCACCCCATCCTCCACCTTGCGAGCCGCTACCCCTACCCCATCGTCCACTTCAAGAGATGGGCGTCTCTCATCCACTTCACGCGGACAGGATCCTTTCATTCGTCTATCTCGCTTCATCGGCAGCTAATCGTCCACCTTGCCGTTGTTGCTTCCTCTTACCGCCGCCGTCCACGGCAACATGAGTTATCTCGAACCGGCCGTCTATCATCTAAAGTCTTCTTCCCATGCCATCGACAGCCATCACACCCATTTGCACCCTCAACGTGTCGTGAGGGCCTACACAAGGCGCCGCAAGAGAGGTGGTACTCTTCCATATGTGCTAAGTTATTGATCTCACTCGGAAAATAGATCTTAAATTGTTTACTATACTTTTCTTGTCCGTACCAAATCGTGGTAGCTAGTTGAATGCAAACATTGGTTGCAGAAGTAGCTTTGTCCGGTTTGCACCTTCAGATCCGCCATGTCACGGTCACTATACTCGTAAAGCTTATGGTTTCCCCTTTATATTTCACTACCATCATCGTGGGTGCTTCACTACTTCGTATCGTGCTAGCATTGCTCTTCAAGACCTCAACCCATCAATGAAGAAACAACATGCCACCTCATAATTCCAAAGCTTACATGTTGAAATATGAATCGATATGATGCTCATATTACTAAAAGCAGAGAACGTTTAATTGGTCACCTAATGTTCCTATATTACGTTTTAAAAGCATGTGCGCCACCCTTGGTCCAGCTAATTCCACTTTCCTGATTTTACTCTTGATGCTTAGGGTTTTCCTTTTATCTACTCTACTATGATCTGCCTAGGTGCTTTACGTCGTACCAGCATTACTCCACCCTTGAAGCTAAAAACACAACACTCAAAATTCCAAAGCTTAGTTGTTCAAATATGATTGTGATATGAATCTTGATATTAGTTAACGGACACATTTAATTGGTTAGCTAAAGGTCCCACTTGAGTTTCCAAATGCATGTCGCGACATATAGAGAACAACGAAATTGCATTTCTTTGTCACTTGTTGGCTGCACTTTCTTGTCCATACCAAATCTTAGTTGTTATTTCAAATCAAACATCGATTTGCTAACTCACCTTTCTTGTGCATTTGCGACTTGATCTGCCATCCCAACATACGATCAACACTATACTCATCATGCTTACGGTTTCCCCATTTTATGATGACCACGATCAGCCTCGTGGTTTGTATTGTAATAGTTACGCTCCACCCATCGAGCTAAACAAGCTTAGTTGTACAAATTCAAATATTTTATTATGCTGATATTAGTAAAACAGAGATGTTTAATTAGTCAGCTAAATGTTCCTACTTTAGTTTCAAAATGCATGTGAGCCATATATGGAGGCCGGAAGGAATAGTATTTCTCTTGCTGCTACGGTTCATCATGGGTGGCCAACCGACATTGTATAGAAAGACTTGTAATATCTTCAATCAGCTTGCTCTTACGCTCTTCTTTAAGATGTTCCTCTTCTCTTGCGATGGGTACAGTCAATTGAGTTATTCTCCATTAGTATATTTTGAATCATGCGGTCGGTCGACTTGTTCTTCTTTACTATATGTTGAAGTTGTCATCTGAAGTATCATCACTTACGGAGCTCTCATATTTTGAGTAGTAGGCCACATTATATTAATGCACACACCAAATTACAGCATGCATGGCACCTCTTAGAAGAATTGCGAGATAGCACAAAGGGGTTTCTGAGGAGGAAGTATTAGATTAGAATCCTTACATTACAAAGATAATCTCACTTGTTTTTATGTTTTCATGCATGTCAGGTATTGAACATTATCAAAATGAATATGAGAATGGGCGCGATGAGGAGAATATTGAAACAATCCACTGGCTAACAAACTTGGCATGGTGGAGGATGGCCTATCTTATTCACCCATCAAGGTGCATTCTCTAACTTGGCAAGGTTATTGATACTTTATATTTTACATCGACCTCTTGCATTACTTCTACTTTGTTACACCATCTGCTTAGTTTAAGCATCATATATAGTATATGCCATACCTATCCATTTTTGTACCTATTCCATGTGTCATCATACTACGCTTTTTCCAGTCAAATGTTGTTCTTTTGTATGTCCAAAAGGAAGAGGGTGAGTGCAGATCCTCAAGGAGTACAAACTAGGTATTTGGAAAAGGTAGTGATACTTGTTAAATCAGATAGATCAGCAGCCACGAAAAAACACAGGCCCAACTATAACAGACTTTACCCCTACTCCAAAGGGCTGGCCAAACCCTATTAGAAGCTCGGGCAGCCCAAATAGTAATTGTCTATGATATCAATTCAAAATTTGAACTCCTAAATTTCTGCATGTGCCTTACCTTTCTCTCTTGTATGAAAACTATTTTCAGATGAATCTCCTTGCTCAAAGGATCATAGGATCTCCACGACAATACTGGGCTCTGCATTTCTCTTGTCGGTACCTCTTGCCCTTTGTCAAAGATACTTACACTCATTGCTGTTTGATTATGTAGCATCACGTAAATGTTAAGCTTCTTTATCCTCCCTTTGCTTGAAATTATAAGATCTATATTTACTCTTAGATAAATGTAGAATTAACACAATGGTTATGAAGTTTTGGATTGCCCATGTAAGTACTGTTGTCATGTACTCCTCTCATGTCGAATTAATTGTTGATCAATTGGATGTATTTAGAGCTTAATAGTGCTAGATACATCCATTTGAGTGACAAGTAATAACAGACGGTGGTGGTATTACTGTACATGCATCGGAGATAGTTTATTGTCTAGCATTACTCTGCATCTTATCTACCTGCCCTCCACTTTCTCCAAATTATCATATCTACATTTACTCTTACCAAAATGTTGAATAAAGCCAATGCCACTTCACAAGTTGATGTCTGCATTCCTCTTGTCAGTACCTTTTGCCTTGTAACGTTGTACTTAATTAATTGTTATTTGATTGTATCATCGATGCACTTTTGAGCTTCATTATCCTCTATTTCTTCCAATATTATTTGATCTATATTTACCCTTTGCAACATGTAGAATAATGGCAATGCTTATAAAGAAATTTCTTTGAGGAATTTATTGAATTATCCTTCCATCAACATGGAGAAGGGCTTTGTCCAGCCCGTGTTAACATGTAATGTAAGTTCATCCTTCTCAAGCCTTCAAACTTTGTTCTAGTATAGATTTGGATAGGCATAATTTCCTCCACTCTTGTTTACATCTGATTGGATGTTTGCAACAACTACTGATTTTAAATTGTAGTTGTAAAGACTCGTTCCTTATGCGAGAATAGATCCATTTATTTGCTTATATAATTGTGAAACTGTTACGTGTCTCCTTGTTTCTCTTTCGAGTCATATCTCTTATGCGGGCAAAACTTTAGGAAAGATAGTGAGCCAAACCATCTTGAGGACAGCGAGATGACCCCAAGGTCTGTCTTGATGAAGGCAGTGAGTTGAAGCTACTTACCGGCAGGTGTGAGAGAACCTCTGTGCGATCGCTGCCTCAATCAGTTCGACTTCTTCAATCTCAAATTAAAGCGGAAGGCTTGCTTCATCTCAGCTCTCGACTTGAAGTCCAAGATGTAATGAAGATGTCGGGGCTGCCTTTGCACTATGGTGCCATACAGCTAGGGATGAAGCATCTATCATTGACATAACCTGAGGTCTCATCAGCTTGTTCAGCTGCTTGCGGGGCCCGACCTTGCCAGGTCTAGTGCCTTCTGAAGTGCTCTCAGTTTTGTACATTCTTTTGTCGGCGCATTTATATGCACTTGTGGTGACCTTTGATGCCCAGTGTATGTAATCCGCGGTCATGTTGCGCTTTATTATCACCGGCGTGAACTTTGATTCCCGATGGATGTAATATGCCGTAATTTCTTTATTGTATAGTCTAGGTTTATTATTTGGTGGTGGTATGCTATAATTTAGGTAGGAAGGTTGATGGATCTCGGTGTTGTCGGTCTTGAGGCGCTCGTTACTCATATGGGCCAAAAGCGGGCTCCATAATCATCTTGGGCCATTAGCGAGGTCTAAACCTATAGTAGTTTCCGCCTTTAACATGCCATGGGCTACATATTTATTGTCGTGACCTTTGGGCCTCCTACGGGCCGTGAAACAATGGGACTTCTACGGTCCGTGAAACAATAGGCCTTCTACGGGCGTAGAAACAATGGGCCTTCTACGGGCCGTATCATCAATGGGCCTTATACGGGCCGTATGATCGATTGGCCAAACATGGGCCAAAAACAGACCACATTATGGCCGTAAACGGGCTAGAGTTGGAGTCGTCCGTTCATGGGCCTACCATAACGGTCCGTCGTTAATAGGCCGTGTTGATGGCGCTATAACGGCCCAATGTATTAATCGGCCACAAGCAGGCCCATTGTAACCATCAGGCTGAATTTGGCCCTAAGCGAAAATGGCGATGAACGGGCCGTAAGTAAGCGAATGCTAGAAATGAGCCCAAGAATAAATGGGCCACGAGAAGGCGAAAGATAACATGGGCTGCAAAGCGGCCCAATGGATTAATGGGCAGCGTTAATGGGTATAAAGTGATACTTTGTTCATTCGCGCGATATACCCGGGCCGTTAATGGGCAAGAGTTACAAAAGGCCTCATATGGGCGAAAGACGTCATGGGCCATACATGGGCGGAACTTAAAATGGCTGGAATCATATTGGGCGGCCCGGATGGCGCTCTTGGGCCTAATTTTGATAGGTCGTAATGGGCCCAGGGTTAGCGGGCTGTAAATGGGCTATATGCGAACACGCACATTAACGGAGCTTTCCGTGAATTGCCCACCACCTTTTGACCAAGTTACACGGGCGGCCTTTTCACATGAATGGGCCTCTATTCGGCCGTGCCACGTGTTGGCGTATCATAGGCACCTTCGGTCCAATGAGTGGATGACATCTGTCCCCAACGGTGAGCCGAACGTGTTTCCTCTAGCCAATGATGATTTTACCGTGGAAAATTCCCATTGGTCGGGGCTGTTAGCGGGTTATCGGATCAAAACCGGACCCGATAGCTTAACGGCGTTCCGTTATGGTGGATGCCACATGTCGGTCACCCTTGAAAGCACTTACGTGATGCGCGATTTATCGTCATGGAAGTGGACACTTCCGTGATGATAATTTTGGTAATTTCATGGAACACTTCTACGACAACACATGTATTACTGTCTTGATTCTGTCATAAAATTGTCATGGATGTACATGCATGACAAAAAATGCGACCTACTGTGACAAACACGTATCATCACGGAAGTGTATTTTTTTTGTAGTGTCGGCTCCGAAGATTCTATGCCTAAGTCGGACATATACCTTTGTTCGTTCCTTTTCTCCTTTCCAATTCTTCCTTTTTCTCGTTTTTATATGATTTCTAGCGTGTGTTCAGGTAAGCCGCACACTTAAGGGGTATACATCCTTAAATGTACACACCCCACCATAACTTGGGGCTTCTCTCAACAGAAGCTTATTATATCTTGAACATAAAGCTCACCATATATATATGTGTCGTTTGCTCATATCGTCGTTCTTCGCCATTATATGCACCTCTATGACTTAAGTTTTTGCCAAGTGGGTTGCATGGCTCTTGTGCTTATGCTCACGTTCCCGCTTGTTTGGCTAGGGCATAAAGGAGCACCACTGTGATTGTTACAACTGGGTCATCCGGACATGTACCTTAGGCAGGTGAAGCGAAAGCTAGCGTTCTTGAGAGAATAATTGGTCGGTGACAAGCGACAAATTGCCTTTGTTGCAATATAAACTCTCAAAATATAAAACTTCCCGTGATTTTTCAGCATCACAACTTAGGCATGCATAAATAGCGATCGACCCAGGAGAGGAACTCTTAACGGAACTATTCTCTCCGGATTTTCCTACGATAAAAGTAATATAACATAACTCCCGAATACAGTTATTCTACATTTCAAGCACTATGGCGGATTGCTGGTTTCCAAACATACTTGGTGTTTACCACAAGTAGTATTGGAAACACTCCAACCTTTGGGTTTTGGAGGTTGAAGCGGAAGGTCTGCCATGACAATCTTTTAAAATTCGGTAGAAGATACGTTTGATGATAAAGTGTATTGTTACATGGAATCGAACACCTACTCCTCATTTATACCATCCATAAGGCTGTCTAGTTTACATTCCTGTTTTGAAAATTTGGCGGCTGTGTTCACTTGGTCATACACCAAGCTAACAAGAATTTCTTGTCCGTCTGGTCCCCGAGGTCCGACCGGGCCATATGATTCGGATCAAGTCTGGTTTACCATGGCCAAGGCTTCTCGTGCGCCTTCTCGGCATCTTTGAAGCCTTCCATAGTTCAAAGCAGCGTCGAGCTCCTTTGAATACATTCATGAGCTCCTCCATAATTTACGGAGGAGAATCGGATAGCCATAAAGCCTTCGCCATGTTCCTCATGGCTTTCCGAGTCCTTCGTGCACCTTGGATAGCTCTTGCAGCAAGTTGCCTTGAAATTCGGACACTTCTCCTCGGGCCGCCTAGTTAACAAACCTACAAGAACAATTTCATAAAACTTTCCATCGTGGGATTGTATGAAAGTAAGGTTAAAGGACATCTGAATATGCTGCCTTTCGACTTTACTCGTTCTCGTTCAAGGCATCCGATAGTTGGGCTCATACATCCTTTAGCTCTTGGCTTGCTTGATGTTTGCATCCTGTAGTTTATTCTTCTCATCAATGGTCCGTGTTAATATCGTTGACCAGCGGCTTCTTGCCCTTCGACATGTTGTTTGTCCGCTTTGAGCAGCCTTTAGCCTCTCCTCCAACTGATCCGTCGACCGCCGTTGTAAAAAACAATGCATATTTAAAATCATTGTTGGCGCGAGAATCGTACTTTCGGACATCATTGTGCTTATCATCAGTGCCTTCTTGGATTTCTTCAAATTTTCGATTCGGCGGTGACAATAGTTAGCTTGGTCCGACATTCTTCAAGATCCTTGGACAATGTGTTATTTTTCTCCGTAAGTACTGATGATATAACGACCCTTAAATCAGTTGGGCCAACTACTTCAAGTCTCGGACTCTTGGCATATGACCATGTAAAGCGTGTCAAATTTCACCGTATTTTCTTTGAGAACAAATGAATAACTCGCAAGGTCATCTCGGCGGCTCGGATATAGGCATCTGTTGGATTCAAAGGCGGTGAACTCTTGTTCGGACAAGGCGAACGCGTATAGATTCCTTCAGCGGCGATGATTCATCACGCTTTCACTTCGAAATTCATGACCGACCGTCATCTGAATACTCTTGAGGAGTCGAATGGTAGCGTCATTTGCTTGCGCCCTAGGCGACGAGTCCGCACGGATTAGTGGACAGTTGGCTAATCGGGCGTTTTCCCACCGTTTGTCGTGTACTCCTCCTAAGAACAAAAAATAAAGAAGGGGAGACTATTAAACAATCCAGACTCGTGCCTAGGCATGCATTAAGCATACATACCTCTTGGAAGACTGTGAATCTTCGTAGTACTCCCGGTCCTTTTTCATTTTGAACGACGACCTTGCGTGGGGGGCGTCCTCGAGGAGTTGCGGTCCCTAGAGCACTGATCCTGATAAATTTCGGATTAGTACAACAGGAAAGGATACAAATGAGGATCTCTTCTTAGGAAGCCTCTGGATACTTATGATGCAGAATGGGTAAAGGCGAGGGTAGTCGGCGATGATGGCCACTTCCGAACCGTCAAGGCTCGCTTGATAGAATACCCCATCGTCGAATTCTCTCTCTCTCTCTCTCTCTCTCTCTCTATATATATATATATATATATATATATATATATATATATATATATATATACACAGGCTATTTCATTACGCGTAATGAATATTATTCTGTTACCCTACTTGAACTGACGTGGTTAATAGGTTGGACTGACGTGTTTTTCAACCAGAACTTATCTTCCCGCGTGCACGATGGACGGAAACAGGGGATGCAACGTCGGGCTTCCGGTCGTTCTCCGGCGCGATTCTGCGGGCCATTCGTTGCTAGAGGAGACATGTAAGGATTTCCGCACGTGCGCGCGCTCAGTTGGATGTTTTTTGAGATTATTTTTCATCCGTAATTTATGTTTACAAGTTTTGGTGTTCTTGGTCGTTTTCCACGCCCGCGATGGAAATCTGTTCTTCTTTTTCTGTTGTTTAACTTTCGAATTGGTGTTGCAGGGAGAGATATAAGGACTGTATGAAAAGATTTGCGTTGTCAATTTTGCTTTTTTGAGTTGTTTCTACCGCGGATTCCCATGTCATTTTGTCATTGGCGGAAGTTGTGTATGGCGGCTGACTATAAGCTGCGATTTCTTGTAATCCGGTCAAACTGTGTAATTAAGTTGCGTGTTTTTAAGTGTTGTTTTGAATTGATGCCCGTATGTGTAGTTGGACTGCTGCCGTGTCAAAGTTTTGTTACTGTGTGTTGACATCGGAGCCGCACCGATGGCTCTGCACTTTGATTATAAAGGCCGAGCCCTCTATCAGTTTCATTCTACGAGCTGCAACCAAAGAAAACGGAGATGGATCCTGAGCTGGGAGAGGTTACAGAGGAGGAGGGGGACGCCATAGATGTGAGGGCTGCAGTAGCGGAGCAGAGGAGGAGGAGGCGCAGGCGCAGGCAGATGTCGCGACGTGCTGCCGAGGAGGAATTAGAGGCAGACTTCAACAGACGACTTGCGCGTGAGGTGATGGATACTTGCAACTCCAATGAATTGGAGCTTCTTTTCCCAGAGGGCAGGGGCAGGAACCATATTCAGATCATTAGTTAGGCTAGGGCGAGAGCAGCCACGGCTCCACATCCATCTACCAGGGCAAAATGGCGTCGTTTCTTTGATCGTTATGACTGAAGTAGTGAATATTATGTTTTTAAGATTTTTGTTTTGAGGGAGCAGATGTTCGAATGACTAAATGAATTCAACTTTGTTTTTGTCTGTGAATGTGTTGTTTTGTCTGCATATGTTCGACATGTGCACCTTTGAACTGCTTGGTTTTCTGAAGTTGAACTGATTTTCGGTCAAATGTTGTATGGCTTGTGTAATAACTATTCCCTACCAGCTGGCTGCCCATCTGCCTAGTTATTATTTTTATAATCATGAGTGTCCCCGACTATAAACGTTATCCATTTGTGTGTGGTGTGGCCAAGTCTTCCCCTCCCTTTCATTCATTCTTCGAAACAGATCTAGGTTCCTCTCTCTTCTCTTCGTTGCTTTTTTTCTCTGCTCTGTGTGTTCGATGGAGGATTGTTCATGCGGATGCTCGGTAAAGATGGCGCGATAGTCGACGGTTGTGTGTCTGAAGTCTGGTTTGGAGCTCACTCAGACTCAACGGCGCGGGCAATTTTCTTGTTTGTTGTCACGGCAACCATGGGTTTTGTACACCCTATGTTTGTCGCTCGATTTAATGGTGACTTGAAGGAATCATGGGTATGTGTTTCTATTCGTTTTTTTCTACTTTCTTGTTGTTTTCTGTTCGAAACTCATGGACTGGATCTGCAGTTTTGTCCTATGAATAGCCTGTCTATATTTTTTAATTATGTTTTGTTGGATTTTAACAGCAGGGATTTCTGTGTGTATTTGTTCATTACTTAACAATATTTAAACCATTTTTTGTATAATCCCAGATCTGTTTATGAATATATGTTTTTCTTGTAGGTGTATTGATATGTATATTTTTCAGTTTAGTCTGTTCATATGTCTAGTTAGTTTTGTGTTATTTTTGGTTCAATTTTTTTCCATTTTAGTTTGTTATGCAAATCGCTCCTATATCTGTGTAAAAATTCAGTTATGTCGTGTTCAGTTTGTTTTGTACTCCCATGTCCATTTACGTAAAATTTCACCCGGGATCGGATTGTTGCTCCTAGTTCCGTGTTCAAGATGGAGACTTTGACAAGAATGGGTTTCAGTTGATGGATGTTGCCTACCACATCGACTTTGATGGTTGCATCAACCTAACTACTTGGGTGGAAGGAGTTTGCGGCTGAGTCTGGATTTGCGGATGGTGATGTGGTTATGGTTATGTTCTTGAGAGAAGACGACTCTCCGACGCTCGAATTTATGTGTTTGTAGGTTTAAATGTGGCAAATGACGCTTGCTTTGAGATCTGTGTATGGTTGATTATGTTGCAATATTTTTCTTTTAAAACATTTGCATGTGAAATGGTTGAATTGTATTGTTTTTATCAGAATGGTATGGAACTAGTTATGTAATGTTTTTCCTATTGTTCTGCTCAATTATAAGTGTTTTATTTATACATTCTTTATGTTAGTAATGGAACAATTTCTATAGTTGAACTGATGGGTATTCTTTGTTTTGGCTGGTATATTTTTCATGTTCATAACTAGGAGACGGGTGCTATACGCTGATGATTTTTTTTAGAACCACTTTTTGTTATTGAGTTTGCTGAACTTACGTTCTGTTTATGATAGTACTGCTCTATTTTAGGTTGTCAATTACCAATCAAATTTTGTTTGTTGTATAATATTTTTTCCTTACTTTTTTACATGAATTTTGGAGCATGTTTTTTTCTTTTTTATAAATGAATAATGATAGTTTTGGTATTTTATAAAATTAAAAAAATTAATCTTCGCTGCATAGTACTTTCTTTTTATTTGTACTTGAACCTTATGAATTGTAGTAGTTGAACTTTTTGTAAATTCGCTTCGAAATTTGTATTTACAAGTGTTATATTTTTTACTTCTTACCATTAAGATGTGTTTGAACTTTGTCACAATATTTTTTGTTTATTAACTGATTTTTCTTGTGAGTTTTATTTTTTAAATTATTTTCATTTTTTATTTTTTGTCGTATGTGATCTCATCGGATTTTTGTAACGGGGCGAAGTACTTTGTTGGGCCATCGGCCTTGGTCGTTGTACTCGGCCCGGATAGCTCCTCTCGCGCGGCTGTGCAGCACGGCGTGCGCATGAGCTATGTGTTTAGTCCCACCTCGCTTGTCGAGGGGGCTCTACACTTGTTTATAAGCGCAGCCGACGCTCACCAGTCGAACTCCTCTGAACAGTTACCAGATCGCTTATACACGGCGCTCGCACTCTCTCTCTTGACCTGTGGGTCCTGGACGGCAGGCCTTGCGGGTGTGCGGATTACTAGGGATTCGCCCACGGGCTCGATTTCAAGTATCTAGCATTTGTCAGGGCCTTCGCCTGTCCGTGGGCGGTCAATTTTTTCTTTGTTTTTTTGGATCTAGTACTTGACTACACCAGTAACTTGGACTGGTACTTTTTTGTCCTTGTGCTGTCAATTTTTTCTTTTTCTTCTTTTTTGTTTGTTTGAATATTGTACCGTGGCATGACTTGCCCCCGCACCGAACCGTACCGAGGGGCATAGTTGTACTGCCACATCTTCCTTGTATGGACTTTGCCCCATTATCTATCTTTTTTAGGGGTGTGGGTGCGTGGGGTGGGGTGGTGGGAAACAGAATAACCGCACTGCGCCTGTCAAACGAGCGCACTGCCGCATTAGCGCGAGGCCTAGCCGGTGGGAGGGGAAGGGGGGTCGGGACCGAGCCAGAACGAGCCAGAAGCGGCGACGACGCTGGCGGCGTGCATGGCGTCGCATGCGGAGGCGAGTCCGTAACATGACTTGCCCCATTATCTTATCTTAGGGGTGTGGGTGCGTGGGGAAACAGAATAACCGCTGCTTATCTTTTAGGACTTGCCCTCAAGACCGAACCGTACCGAGGGGCATAGTTGTACTGACACATCTTCCTTGTATGGACTTTTCCCCATTATCTTATCTTTTATTTTTAGGGGAAAAACATGACCGTTATGAATTATTTTTTCATTTGTACTTGTTTGATAATTTTTTTGTACTGTTTGTGAGTTATTATTTGTACTTTAGGTGGTTGTTCTCACCATCTATATTAATTTTTTTAATTGTATTTGATTTTTGGTATTATCTTTTGTAACTGGCTAGAGATAGTGGGCTTCGCCACGGTTGTGGGCTTTAGCCGTCCGCTTTCTCCCAGTCATCTTTTAACCCTCCCACTCACCTTTTAACCTCCGATGTTCCCGCTCCGCCTCCTCTCCGTCCCCAAATCGATTCCGTCTTCGTTCCCCTCTTCTTCTCTTCTCGGAGGGGAGTTGTTACTCTGCTTTGCTGGAGCTGCGTCGGTCGGAGGGCTCAACCCTGTGGGTGGAGGTCCCGGTGTTCTGCTTTGTTCTTTTGCTCGCCATTGACTTTGCTTGCGTCCTCTTATGTTCAGATTTTCTCTATTTCTAATCTCTTGCTCTCTTTGTTGTCCGAGGCTGCACTCGCTAGGGTTCCTTTTGCTGTTGAACAGCGCTTGGCGGCAAAGTGATACCGGATTGCGTGGCGGATTTTGTGCTTGCTGGTAAGAGTTTTGCTTTTGTATGGCGTGCTTCGTTTCTGAAATAGTTCAAATCCCTAATTTTTGTTCATTTGTCTTGCAGATCTGGTTCGGCAGATTTTAGGACTGTATATCTCAATGGGTACATCATCCAGTCCGGACAAATTGAATGCAGGTGATTTTTGTTGTATTTTGGATGATGTTTTAATAGATCTATTTTTATGTTGTACAGCTTGTTGCCAGATCGACTTTATTAGTTGTTTGTATTTTGATATGTGTTAATTTTGTCTGGATTGTATGGCGGTATGGTTTTGGCAATTGATGCAACCTGCAGCATGTGATGTAGTACTTATCACCATGTGTATTTTGAACTGCTGTCCTGGCATTTGAATAGGTTGTAGTAGTCAATGAAGAACTAGTATGGTGTTGAAAGAGTTGTGTTTTTGAAGTTTGTTCTACAAGTGGTGGGTTCATATTTGTTTTATTCGGTGAACTTGTAGTGTTCACATAGTTGAACTTATTGATTGTTCTTGTACTTTTTTGCTAATTATGATGATTGTTGCAGATGTTGGAGTGCCGGTGCCTCCTGATTCTGACAAATCAGAACGCTTTCAAGATCTTGTGAATGTTATTTTTGAGACACCAAACCCTCTAGAAGAACTTGAGAATGTTGCTGGTGTTTCCCTTATATTTGCTCTATTTTTTATCAGCCTTTAATACATATATATGCTTAGTTACATCGGTTGTTCCGCTTTTGTTTTGTGTCCGATGCTATGCGCTTTATTTATCTTTGTGTCTGCATTGTTAATTGTGTTTTAATTTTTTATGTGCGTGTTTATGTTATTGGTTTATGCAGTTAATGACAGCCATGGTGTTCCAGAGGACATTGCTGATGTTGTTAAAGATATTAATGATGGAATGTATTCACTTAATGTTGATGATGGTGATGGCAGCTTGCAGTTGTCTGTTACTCAGTCTCAAAGTGTTGATGGCACTGAGCCTGTTACCCAAGCTGAGGATGTTCCTATGCAGTTACAGCTCGAGGACGAAAGGATAAGAAAGAAGAAGTATGAATTCCATAAGAGAAAGGAATTGGAACGGCGTCAAAAGGCTGCCTGTGTGCCAGAAAGTGATGTTGATGTTGCTCAAGCTCCTAAATGTGTAGGCGATGAAGGTGGTGACGCGGGTTTTTCAACTGTTCATGTCGGATCTCATGGAAGTGACATGCCTGTGAAGACAAACTTGATGCAAACTCGTTTGACGCAAGTGTTTGATCGTGATGGAGTTAAGGAGAAGAAAGCTGTTTTGAAGAGGAAGATGTCAGATCAAAATCCTGATGGCACACAGAGGCGTAGTCCACGTGTGAAAGCTGTTTCCCAACCTGGTAATAGCAAAGCTGATGCGGATAGTGTTGCTGTGAAAATTGGTCCAAGCAAACTTGGTGGCTCCTCTGTTCGTCGGAGTCCACGAGGTTTGACAAATAAGAAGCCTTCTTCGTCTCCTCTTCAAGAGCGGTCTTTGTTGAAAGAAAATAAGAAGCGTAAAGTTCATCCTGCAAAAGTGAACAAAGGTGTGAAGAAGCGTGCTCGTGTTGAAGCTGAAGATGCTGCATCTGAAGAAGATGATATTGAAGTTGATTCAGAAGATGAATTTGCAGTGGTATGTGTTTTGTACTGCATGTGTCTTGCTAGTTGTACTTGCAATGATTTAATTGTGTTTGGGCTGGTATGCTGGCCAGGTGAGGTTGGTCATTGTTTTGCATCTATTTTGATTGTGGTACTGATGTTGTTTTAATAGTTGAACTTGTGCAAACTTTTCTGTGTTTTACTTGCCTTCATATGTTTGTTTTGTTTCCTATATTCATTGTTTGCAGTGGTATGTGTTTTGTTGTGCATGTGACTTACTAATTGGATTGTAGTGATTTAATTTGTGTTTGGGCTGGTATCTTTGGCGTGTGAGGCTTGTCATTGTATTTATTAATTGAGGTGGTACCGATGTTGTTTTAATAGTTGAACTTGTGCAATATTTTTTTACTTACATTCGTATGCTTGTTTTGTTTTGTATATTCATTGTTTGCGAGTGGTTTATGTTATGTACTTGCATGTGATTTACTAGTTGTACTTTCAATGATTTAATTGTGTTTCGGTGGTATTATGCCGTGTTAGGCTGATCATTGTTTAGATCAATTGAGGGGTGGTACTGATGTTGTTTTAATAGTTGAACTTGTGCAATCTTTTCTTTTTCTTTTTACGTGCATTCATATGCTTTTGTTGTTTTCTATATTTATTTTTTTAAGGTGTGGCTTTTTTGTTTTCATTTACAGCCTGTTAGCATTATGAGTCCGGTCAAGCCGGTGGGAGGCAATGCCGGAAAAGTTGCCTTGGATGAAGGTGACCAACGGAAATTGAACTTAACTGTGCAATGTTCGTTGAGAGAGGTTGAAGATTGTGCTAAATTGCTCGAGAGTCGGCATGTGGCTAGGGTTCATGCATCTGGTTTTGGTTCTATCTTCAGGTGGAGGGTGAAGTCTAACTTTTCCCGCCCTCTGATGGGAGTTTTGTACCTGAGGATAGATTGTGATACAATGACTATTGACATGGGTGAGGCTAATAAGAAGCTTCGCATCACTAGCGATGGTATACATCAATTATTTGGTTTCCCTCGTGGTGGTCGTTCTGCGCCAAGGCCGTCAGAGGACGGATATGATGACGCTCTGATGAAGTTAAGATCGGAGCTTGACATTAGCAGGGACAAAGATATCAAGACAAAGGATTTGAGGAATAAGCTCAAGGTGCTCGTCAAGGATCCTAGCAAAGATGACCTTGCTCTGAAAGTGTTCTTCATTATTGTGTTTATGAAAGTTGTGTTGCCTGGATCTGCCCCGCGTATTTCCAGAGAGGCACAATGTTTGAGGGTCTCGTCTTTGAGGACATGGCAAATATGGATTATTGCCAGTTGATGGTTGATGAGCTTAGAAGGGCTGTTGCCAAGTACCAAAGTGGTCATACCATGGGGAAGGCAATCACAGGCTGTGCCATAGGGCCTATACTAATGTACCTTGACTGCCTTATCCGTGGCAAAACTGCGGAGCCTGACATGCGAGTCCCCCGCATATGTTACATGGATCCTGCCAAGCTTTCTGATCTGGTTGATGCAGATTTGATAAAAAAAGGCAATGCAGATCCAAAGACTTGGGTGTTTGGGAAGCTTCCGGTGAGTTTTGTTTGTTTTGTGTCTTGCAGACCTTTTTTATTTTTTATGTATAGCTATTTTTTGCTGTAGTGGACATGTGTACTGTAGAGTTGTCTGTTTATATTTTGTATGGTTTAGGTATGGTTTTTTAGTACTGTTGTTTCATGTGTTGTTGAACTGAATAACTTTGTACAACTGGCCTCTTGGTAAATACTAATAAATTGGCAATGACAGTTCAAGTTTTATTAGCGGTGTTGATTTTAAATCTGTTAATATCATGATTTATTTTTCCCTATGTGTTGCGTTGATTGGTTAACTATTTTTCCCTTTTGTTTGTAGTGGAAAACTCAAGAGGAGGTTGTTTTTTTCCGAGTGTATAAACGCCAGATCCTGGAGATGCCGTCGTCTCGTGTTCAAGTTTTCATCTCGCCCGATGAGTTGAGGGATGGCCGTGGTGTTGAGGGTGCTGGTTATGCCCCCTGGCCCTAGTAATGCTAGTGCTTCACAGAGGCAGGGTTTTGGTATTGATGTTGCTGTTTCAGCGTTGGAGCGCGCTGAGCATATCTTAAGTAATGTGTGTTCTGAGCTGCAAAAGGTCCCAATGACAGTGGAGCGTTTGAGCTGTATAAATGGTATCCTTCCTGAAGGTCATCAATTTAACGCTGAGGAAGCTGTTGACTACATTGAGATGGAGAGGATTTTAATCGGTGATATGCGCGACGGTGCCGCTAATCTAGTTCAGAGCTCGGTTCGTCTGTTGAAAAACATGAAGCGTTTCAGAACTATGCAAAACACTCGCTGCAAGCCATATGAAGAAAGTGCAAATGTTGTTATCAAGCAGTTTGAGCAGGATGAGGCTGCTGCCACCGACAGCAGGGCTGGTGATGGTACTGAGGCTAATGTTTTTGATCACGAAACGAATGATGTTGGTTTTGAGCGTCCTGATGTTGATGTGAGTCAGTCGTTGGTGTTTGCAATTTTTATGTTGTTGTCCTAATGTCAGTGTTGTAGTTGGACTTCCTCATGTTCATCTATTTATTAATAATTTTCTTTGATGCAGATTGATCACGATGAGGCTGCTGGCACCGACAGCAGGGCTGATGATGGTACTGAGGCTAATGTTTCTGATCAGCGTACGAACGATGTTGGCTCGCAGCACCCTGTTGTTGATGTGAGTCAGTCCTCATTGTTTGTATGTTTTTACTATGTTGTTCTGCTGTCAGTATTGTAGTTAAACTTCCTTATCTACATCTGTTTATTAATTTTTCTTTTCATGCGGGAGAGCAATCATAATGTTGAGGGTTACATTGACGGTGGAGTTAATGGTCTATCCATCGATGAGTGCAAGGTTATTTTATTTTCATTGTGTTTATTAATATTTTCTTAAAATTTCGTATGCACCGATGTGTCTTGCTTGTTCATTTTTTATCCCACACCGCTTATTGTTGCTCATAATAGCATTGTTTTTTTGTCTCATTACTTTTGAATTAGGGTCCTATTGTTGGCGAGCAGCCTTTTTTGCCTGTTGGTGATGTCGCTTTGAATGTTAGCAGCAGCAAGTTCGATGATGTTGCTGTGAATGCTTCCAAGGTTTATTTTTCTGTGCACCTATTGGTAGCTTATTTTTTATTGTTAGTTTTGTTCATATTATTCACTTTTTCTGAATTTTTATTTTCATCAGATTACTGATGTTGAGCGTGAGGTTGTCCTTAGTGGTGGAGATGATGCTCATGATGTTCCATTGAGTAGTGGGCGCAATGTTGGTACCAAAGTTGCTGATGAGGATGCTGGTGCTGCCAGCATACTTGATGCCAAATCGCCTGGTGTTGGTATTGCTGGGAATGAAAATGTTTCTATTTGTGAAGATTTGCCGCCGGAGAATTTCCCGCTTGGAGGTCTTGATTACGGTGATGCATTGCAAGATGCTTCTAGCGTGGAGGAGGTGCCATCCGAGGATGATGATTTATCATCAATTTCTTGACCCCTTGACGCAGGAGGCGCTCTTGTAGTCCTGTGATTTTCTTTCTCTGAGCACTCGAAAGCGCATCAATATTGGTGTCCTCTCAAGATGCCCCATCGTCAAACCCCAAACCGGAGGCATAATGGTCTCATCACAGAACTACCATCGTCGTCAAAACCCGATAGTCCGTAAGGACTTGTAAATGGGGTGTACTTTTCAATTTTGGCATTTTGGACATGTTCTCTTGTAGTTGTTGAACTTATTATTTTTCATCATTTTCTGCAAGCAGAAAGCGGTAATGTTGTTAAGGTTGATACGTTTTTCTTCGTTGTTACAAGGTTGGGCACGAACCGCATTGAAATGGTTAGTTTGGGATTTTGCCTGCACCATTTTTTTGTCTCTTTTCTTTCTCTAGTTTGATTATTGTTGTTGTTGCAGTAGTTTTAATTCATGTAATCTTTTGTGTTTTTCTAGTCACAAGCCGATGTTTCTAAATAAAGAATGTGATGCCAGTGTTGGTTCTATTGCTAAAGCGTTTGTCCCCACTGGCATGCTCAACTCGATAAAGTCTTGATGTTGTTTTATATTCTCTCGCCGAAGTATGCGAGACACCGACAAGTTGATAGTTCCCGGATGGGTGACGGTCGAGATTTTGATTTTTTGTAAATAGGATGATAACTTGTTTTGCCAATTTTCTAACTATTGTTGTTCTTTTTGTACAACAGACCAAGATCCGTGATGGAAATATTGATTCCAATGTGCTAAATTGGTTCACAAGATCAGGTGCTGATGGTTTTGACCAAGTAGGTCAACTTGGACTTTTTGTACTCATTAACTAGAACTGTCATGTTTTCTTTGCAGTTTTGGGATGTGGGGGGAATGAACTTGATCTGTGCTTCTTTTATTAAAGCTGTACTTATTGTTGCAAGGGAATTGAACTGATATGATTGTTCCTCAATTTTTGGCGGTGGATATAATTTCTTTATGATTATGTGATTTTTTGTTTGTACTTATGAATTTCAATTCCCTCTTTTATTTTATTGTTTGGCGGCTGAATTTTTTGTTTCATTATGATTTGGTAAATTCATTTTTCCTCTGTGATTTTTTTGAGCTTCTTTTCCCTACATTTGATCCGCCGTCATTTGTGGTTACCATCAAGCCTAGTGAAGAATCTGGGCATTGGTGCTTGGTTGTTCTGAATTTGAAGTTCCGTTGTTTCGAGTGTCTTGATTCACTCCGTGATGAAACCTGGGGTGATGTGACGCCCCCGATTCAATCGTACACTAATCATGCACGCAAATGTGTACGATCAAGATCAGGGACTCACGGGAAGATATCACAACACAACTCTACAAATAAAATAAGTCATACAAGCATCATAATACAAGCCAGGCCTCGAGGGCTCGAATACAAGTGCTCGATCATAGACGAAGTCGTGGAAGCAACAATATCTGAGTACGCAGACATAAGTTAAACAAGTTTGCCTTAAGAAGGCTAGCACAAACCGGATCTGAGATCGAAGAGGAGCAGGCCTCCTGCCAGGATCCTCCTAAGCTACTCACATGTGGTCGCCGCCGGGCTGCACGTAGTAGTAGGCACCTCCAGTAGTAGTCGCCATCGACGGTGGCGTCGCTCTGGGCTCCATAGTGCTGTTGCAGCAATCGAGTAGAGGTAGGGGGAAAAGGGGAACAAGGCAACCGTGAGTACTCATCCAAAGTACTACGCAAGCAAGGAGCTACACTACAAATGCATGGATATATGTAAAGGGCCATATCGGTGGACTGAAGCTGAGAATGCCGAGAATAAGAGGGGATAGCTAGTCTTAACGAAGACTAAACCACGACACCGTCTTGCAACAGGTAGAAGAGGACGATCTGAAGTCCTCCAAGTAACATCACATAGCAATAATCCTACCCGCAATCCCTCCTCATATCCCCGAGAGAGCGACCACCGGTTGTATCCGCACTTGGAAGGTGTGTTTTATCAAGTATCCGGTTCTAGTTGTCATAAGCTCAAGGTACAACTCCAAGTCGACTGTTATCGAAGATCACGGCTATCCGAATAGATTAACTTCCCTGCAGGGTGCACCATCTTACCCAAAGACGCTTGATCCCATTTGGCGGACACACTTTCTGGGTCATGCCCGGCGCGGAAGATCAACACGCCGCAGCCCCACCTAGGCACAACAGAGAGGCCAAGACGCCGGTCTAAACCTAAGCCCAGGGTCTGGGCCCATCGCCTGACACACACCTGCGTTATGTAGGGTGGCGGAAGCAGACCTAGCCTAGCGAGGCGTTCAGTCCAATCCGGGCGCGCGCTCCGTCGCCGACGTCTCAAGTGCCGGTGATACCACGACGCGGGATACCCATAACTACTCCCGTAGATGGTTAGTGCGTATAAGCTCAGAGCCAACTCAGATCAAATACCAAGACCTCGTTAAGCGTGTTAAGTAACCGCGAGCATCCCGAAGCAGGCCAGCCCACCTCTCCTAGGCGGTCTCAACCTGCCTGCCGCTCCGCCACAAAGATCCATCCGGAGGGCCGTCGGGACAAAGGTCCTTTCAGCCTAATCAAGTGAATCACTCGCGGGTGCTCCACCACCGACCCGACTTTAGTCTCCACATGTATCATGTATAAGTATATAGTATATACCGTGATCACCTCCCGAATGATCACGGCCCGATAATATAGCACGGCAGACGGACAAGAATGTAGGGCCACAGATGAAAGTACTAGCATCCTATACTAAGCATATAGGATTGGGTAAGGTAACAACTTGATAGTAACAAGGACAAAGCTATGTAGCAAAGTATAGGAGTATCGAAAGAAGTAACATGCTACACTACTCTAATACAAGCAGATAGAGAAGAGTAGGCGATATATGGTGATCAAGGGGGCTTGCTGGTTGCTCCAGCGAGAGAGAGAGGTCGTCGACACCGTAGTCGAGCAGAAGGGGTCGCCGGTCTCGAGGGTCTACGGAAAAGAAATAACGAGGGGAACACAATAAATAATGAGCAATCAAAGTATCACAAAGCGTAACATGGCAATACGCGGTGCTAGAGGTGACCTAATCTTTGTAGGAGGTGATCTTGGTGAAGGAAAACATCCGGAAAGTATTCCGGTGTTTCGTGGTTTTCGAGCGGAAGAGCCGGAGGAAAGTTGCGGGTTCGATAGGTTAGGGGGTGTGTGGCGGACGAGCGGACTGCGATCCGGATTAGTCTCGTCGTTCGAGCAACTTTCATGTTGAAAATATTTTAATCCGAGTTACGGATTAAAAGATATGATTTTAAAAGATTTTAATAATTTCGGAATTTAATTAATTAATTAATTAATTGAAAAAATGTATTTATGACGTCAAGCATGATGTCATCTTGACGTCAAGCAGTCAAGCAGGGTTGACTAAGTCAACCTGACATGTGGGTCCCGTTCAGTCATACCACCGTTAACTAATTAACTTAATTAAGTTTAATTAACGATAGTTAATTAGGTTAATTAGTCATTAGGTTAATTAATCGTGATTAATTAGATTAATTATTAATTAATTAATTAATTAATTAATTAATTAATTAATTAGTTTTATTCATTTTATTTAACTAATTTCATTTTCATTTCTTTTTTATTTTAAAAGCGTTCTTTGGGGTGGGGCCCCATGTACCGGCGATGAGTGCGGTCATTGCAAATAGAAGTCAACAGCGATGAGGTGGGCCCACTGGGCCCACTAATCGATGTCAGCGGTGGCCCGGGTGGTTACGGCGTGGCGCTAGAGAGCCCAGTGGGCGTCCTGCGGAGGAGGGCGCGGAGCTCGCCGGACTCGTCTTCGTGGCCAAACGAAGCGCGGGCGGTCGCGTTCGAGAGCGAGGGCGGCGCGGTCGATGGTGGTGGTGGCGGCCGGGCTCGGCCGGACTGGCAGATGAAGGCGAGGTGGCGGGGTTTGAGGCCCCGGCAAGGCGTGCACTGGGGCCCGGGGTGGGGGCAGGATGGGGCGAGAGGGAGGCGGGTGCGGCGGGTGTGCCCGTGGCCAGCGGCAGCCCTCGGCGTGGCGTGCTCGCCGGGCCGAGGTTCAGCGAGAGAAGAGCAGAGGCCAGGCGGAGGCCCGTGCGGGAGGGGAAGGGCCGCCGAGCGGCGGAGGCACGAGGGGGGTCAGGTCGCGGGCGGAGCCGGGCGACGGGAGGCCAGGCGGCGGGCGTTCGGGAGGAACTAGGGAGACGAGGGATCCACGGGGGTTGGAAGCTCACGGTGGGGGAGCTGGGGTCTATGAGATCTGCTCATCGTGATCGGTGGCGACCGTTGAGGGGGGCGGGAGGCGGCCGACGGCGGCGGGCGGATCCGTGAGGCGGGGTCGGGGCGACCCGGGCAGTGGCCTGAGCCTTGGCCCGTGAGGTCGGGAGGAGGAGGAGGTGCGGTCGGGCGGGGGGTCGCCCGGCGTCGAGGGGCGACAGGATCGGCGGGGCGATCGGATCGCTGTGCTGGGAAGAAAGGGATCGGGAGAGGAGGAGGCGGCTAGGGTTTGCCGACCGGGGGTGGGTAAGTGAGTGAGGGGGTGGGCGGGCAGAGGGCTGGCTGGGCCAGTGGGGGGGTTGGCCCAGTTGGCTGTTGGGTCTTCCCCCTCTCATTTGTTTTATTATTTCTTTTCTTATTTTCTTTCTTTCTGTTTTTGGTTTATTTAAAATATCTAAACACTTTACAAAATGTGTGCACCCACCTTAATTAACTTTGTAATATTTGACAATCCCGAACATTTTAGTTTTCATTTTGAAAACTTTTATTGTTGCCTAAGTTTTAAATTTGATTTAAACCGGTTCGAACCAACGTGAGTTTAATCACGAGTAACCGAGGTGATTCTTGTAGCTTAATTATCCGGTGTTACAAATCTCCTCCACTACAAGAAATCTCGTCCGAAATTTAGGAGGTAGAAGGAAAGAGTGCGGGTATTCATCTCAAGGCGATCCTCGCGTTCCCGTGTGGCCGTCTTGAGTGATTCGACCATCGGACTTTGAGGAACTTGATCGCCTTTCCGGCGTGTGCGGCGTTCAGCTTGTCGAGAATGCGGACGGATGCTCTTTATAGGAGAGGTCCTGTTGCAATTTGAGCACTTCATGGTCCTTGCTCGGATTGGGTCCTTGAAACAGCGTCGGAGTTGTGACACGTGGAACACATCGTGAACACGAGAAAGGTTCGACGGGAGCTCCGATTGATATGCCACTTTTCCACGCCTTTCGAGAATAGTGAATGGGCCAATATAGCGAGGAGCTAGCTTGCCCTTGATCCCGGCGGTGAGCACCCTTCATTGGTGTAACGCGAAGATAGGCCTTTTCGCCAAAGTTGATAGACCATGTCTTTATGATGACAGTCATAATTACTCTTTTAGCGTGATCGAGCAGTCTTGAGATTCTCGCGAATAATGCGGACTTGTTCTTGGCATGTTGGATAATATCCGGACCAAGAGTGGGCGTTCCCAGTTTCGACCAGTTCGGAGGGGTTCGCACTTTCGTCCATATAACACTTCAAGGGGGCCATCTTCGACTAGCTTGATAGCTATTATTATAAGAGAACTCAGCATACGGAGAGATTCCTCCCATTTCTTGCGAAGGAAGCGACACAAGCTCGAAGCATGTCTTGAGAATTTTGTTGACACGTTCAACTTGCCCTTGAGACTGCGGATGAAACGCGATCTTGAAAAATAAATGAGTACCCATAGCTTCTTGAAAACTTGCCCGTAATCTTGAAGTGAATAAGCTGCCACGGTCGAGGCGATAACCAGTGGAATACCGTGAAGTGAAACAATTCTGGACATATAGAGCGTTGCAAGCTGACTAGCGATGATCGTCTCCTTGACCGCCGAAAATGAGCAACTTTAGAAAGCCGGTCAATGGCGACAAGAATAGCATCATTACCTTTCTGCGATTTGGGAAATCCAAAGGCGAAGTCCATTTCAACATGGTCCCATTTCCATTCGGGAATAGAGATAGGCTGCGAGTTCCGGCGGGCCTTTGATGTTACGCTTTGATCGTCGGCAAGCGCCACACTCAAAGAACATAGCGAGCAATGTCTCGCTTCATATTAGACCACGGAATCTCGGCGAATGTCTTGATACATCTTTGTACTGCCGGGATGGATACATAGAGGCGTATCATGAGCTTCTTTCATAACCTTCGAGTCATATTCAGGTTTTCCTTCTTACACGGCACCACTAGGCGGCCTTTGAAGTACAAGGCGCCATCATCAGCAATAGTGAAGAATGAGGGATTTCCCTTTTTGAGGTCTTGCTTAATCTTGTAGACCTCGAGTCAAATCCCTGCATTGTCTTTATGGTGCCCACGAGATCGGGTTCAACAGCCCAGGTATAGAGGGAACCACGGGAAACAACACGGAGATTCATCTTGCGGAACTCCGGAGGAGGGGAGCGAAGTGCGCCGGAGGAACAATATGGAGGTTCACTTTCTGAATTCTTCAACAAGTGAGACTGAACTTGGTGAACTCAAGGTGGTTCTTGATAAGACTTGCGGCTCAAGGCATCAGCCATTACATTAGCCTTGCCCGGTATAAGAAATACCCAAATCAAAGTGCAGCAGTCTTCATCCATCTCTGCCGACGGAGGTTCAGGTCTGGCTGAGTAAAATGATACTTCAGACTTTGGTGGTCGGTGAAGATCTCATAGCGATTACGAGTAGGTAATGTCGCCATCGCTTAGCGCATGAATGACAAAGAACAAGCTCAAGGTCGTGAACTGGGTAGTTCTCTTCGTGAGGCGCAATTGTCGAGAGGCATAAGCAACCACTTTGCGCTCTTGCATTAGGACACCGCCTAATCCTTGACGAGAAGCGTCGCGATAAATGACGAAGTCCTTCTTGGTATCCGGAGGAGCTAAGCTGATGCATAAGTCAACTTGTCCTTGAGTGCCCGGAAACTTTCCCGACATTTATCTCATCCATTGGAATTTGGCGCCTTATGCAGCAAAGTTAGTCGAGGCACGGCAATCTTGGAGAAGTTCTCATTTAATCGACGGCAATAGTGGCGAGACCGAGAAAACTTCGACTTGCTTAACGTTCTTCGGAGGAGTCAATCGAGAATAGCCTGAACTCGTTCGGGGTTGACGGCAATACCATCCTTAGAGATGACATGTCCAAGGTAGGTTACTCGGAAGCCGAATTCACATTTGGAGAACTTGGCATAGAGTTGATGCTCTCATAGCTTTTCCGGCAGACAAGGCGAAGATGTTCAAGATGTTCTTCTTCATTCTTGGAAAAGATCGGGATATCATCCAGATAAACCACGACGAACTTGTCGAGGTAATCCATGAATATATAGTTCATCAGGCGAGAGAAGGTGGCTGGAGCATTGGTTAAGCCGAAAGACATGACGGTGTACTCGTATGAACCATAACGAGTCACGAATGCGGTCTTGGACCAATCGGTTTGTCCCATCCTTCTTCTTAACAAAGAGAGAAGGTGCTCCCCAAGGAGAGCAACTTGGGCGAATGAAACCACTTTGAAGAGATTTGTCGATTTCCTCCTTGAGCTCAAGGAGTTCATGCGGTGACATCTTGTAGGGTCGCTTGGCTATAGGAGTGGTGCGGGTTTCAAGTCGATGACGAATTCGACTGACTCTAGCAGGGGAATCCTGGAAGTTCTTCAGAAAGGCGTCTTGGAAATCGCATAAGCGACAGGAATGTTTTGATACCCTCGAGTGGTGCAGCGTTCAAGGCATTCAATGCATAGAGCCTTGCCTCGCATTTTGCACCGATGAGCTTGGTAAGTGACTATTTCATCGAAGGGTGTAGCAGATGGGCCGGTCTTCATGGCGCAAACTATGGAAGCGATATGCGCCTTTAACCAATTCATTCGAGAATGAGGTCAATGCTACAAGACTTGACCGCGATGGGAGAGACAAGGAATTCCAGTCCTTCGATTTCAACGGGACGTCGTTGCAAATCATGGAGGTTCGACATTGGCCCTTGAGGTGTGTACTAATAGTGAAGCATTCATGTCTTCACTTTTAATGCCATGCATGAATGCAAAATCTTCGACATGAATGAATGCGATGCCCCTATATCAAATAAAACACATGCGGTACTGAATTTACGAGAAGTGTACCCATCACGAGAGCAGGTTGGTCTTGAGCTTCGCTCAGATCAACGTGGTTGGCTGAACTTCGACCATAAGGCTTGGCGGTGTTGTTGCGGGGCTGGGTGTTTTCCCTTGCCGGTTGCTGGAAGGCCAACTGATTCTGGTTCTGGTTGCATTCTCTAGCACGGTGGCCTGGTTGTCCTTTTGAAGCACAAGCCATTATTGGGGGTGGGAACAGAGCTTGGGGTGGTGGAGCTGGAAGCTTTGGCTGCTTAGTTGTAGGCGACGAGGTGCGACATAGTTCTCGCCTTGGAGCAGGTGCATTCGGCTGGTACATCTTGTTGGGGATCCATATCTTGTATGCTTCTGCGAGGACGGGCCGAAGATGAGCCCGTGTCACGCAGTTGCGCTGTTAGAGCTCTGGTATTCCTGCGAGACCAGTTTCGACATTGATAGCTTTGTTCACCAAGGTGGCGAAATCAGCAAAGTCGTGCACCGAAGTGCGAGTTTGATGTCGACTTGAAGGCCGTCCACGAACTTCTCTGTCTGCGTGCATCGGTTGCAATATCCTCTTCAAAGATAGCGAGACAAGTCCAGAACTCTCTGATAAGCTTCAATGATCTTATTGCCTTGGGTGAGGTTGCGGAATTCACGCTTCTTCCGGTCCATGACCCCTTGAGGGATGAAGCGGGCATGGAAGGCAGCTTGGAAGTCTGGCCAGGTGATGAGTGTTCCAACTGGCAGAGTACGCCGGTGGCTGTCCCACCATTGAGCTGTGGGTCCCTTCAGAAAGAAGGAAGCAAAGGTGACATAGCTGGCAGGGGCTACATCAGCAGACTCCATTTCATAGGTGATTTCACGGAGCCAGTCATCAGCATCCAGCGGCTGAGTTGAGCTGCGGTACACGCTGGGGTTCAGGCGTATGAAATCCTGCAGCGTTGTTCCGTTTGGGTGCTGGTTCATATTGGGGCGAGGAAACTGAGCCATCATGTTTTCCATGAACTGGCGATTCATCTCAAGCTGTTGGATCATACCAGCCATGTACTCAGGCGGTGGTGGGAAGTTGCCACCACGACCACGACCAGCTGGCCTAACCATCCTGCTATTATATAACAGGGGTAGTTCGGCATTTGAGAAATTAAGCAAAGGACAGGAATCATTCATGGTGAAACATGCATAAAGAAAGCAGCACGATAGGAACTACATAGTAGTCGGCATATCTTACAAAAGGGATCACGCATAGAGTTCGATACATAGAGTTCAGTACATAAACTAAGACATCATAGGTGGCACGCAGTCTCGCGGCGAATGCATCTAACACTTAACAAGCAAGTCTACATCAGTCCCACGCTGATGCTGCGGAGGTAGTGTAGCACGAAAGCTGGTAGTGCGGCAGCGGATAGTCCTCCCGTCGGTGACACAGGGGCAGCGGATACTCTGGTGCTGAATCCGGCGTCCGGTGGCGAGAAAAGGGCCAAGCGCGGAGAGTAGCCTCCCACGCCCCGCCAACCGACACCACAGGGCATCACGGTCTGGCTGGGTAGATCGCAGAAGCGTGGCAGCTCTCCGGATCGGACAAAGGGGTGCATCGCGTCGAGCAGTAAAGGTGCCGACGGGTGATGTACAACTCGTGGCGAAGAGCCGGTTAGCTCAATCCAGCCCATCGGCATGCGAACAAGGTTCTAATGGTAGAAGGGCTCTCTAGTGACGTGGGTAGGCTGCGTGTAGTAACCCTCCTCACCAACATCGACGCGATAGCAATGTGCACGAAGGGGAGGTGTCCAACTCGATACTCGCACGAAGATGTGTCGAGCAGCATAAGCAGCATCATGGACTGCCATATCGATAGTCACTCCAACACCATGTGCGGTGTGCAGGCAAGAGTGGAGTCATACTCCCGAGAGTAGAGGTGGACGATGGCGCGCATCGCTCCTGGTTATAGTCTGGTACTCCTCAAAGACGGTGTACTCGGGGTGCCGGCGATAACCCGGATAGGTCATCATCTCGGCTAGCACGCAGTGATCCCGAGGCACCAATGGCCGTCGTGTGGCGCACGACCTGCCTCGTGGGTTCCATCTGAAAACAAAGACGTTTCAAAGGAGTCAAATGACAGTGTGGAAATTGATCAAATATAATTCCAAGAACAACTAAGGCTATATCCAACTTTGGGGTGAACGTGGTCACGGGATCCTAGTGTCAGTTAGTAAAAACGTTTAACCCGAGTAGAAGAGAGTTCAGAGTCCCGAGTAAAGGTCGAGGAGTAAAAGATCCTAGTACCACCCGATGGCAGCGTGGGCCGTAAGGCACACAGCCAAGTTAGTAAAGTTTTTGCAATGTCTAGACTCGACTTCGCCAAGGAGTGTGGAAGGGGATTCCTACGGTGAGTCGGCTCGATACCAACTTCAGGCGCCCCGATTCAATCATACACTAATCATGCATAAATGTATGCGATCAAGATCGTGGACTCACGGAAGATATCACAACACAACTCTACAAATAAAATAAGTCATACAAGCATCATAATACAAGCCGGGGGCCTCGAGGGCTCGAATACAAGTGCTCGATCATAGACGAGTCACGGAAGCAACAATATCTCGAGTACGGACATAAGTTAAACAAGTTTGCCTTAAGAAGGCTAGCACAAACTGGGATACAGATCGAAGAGGAGCGGGCCTCCCGCCTGGGATCCTCCTAAGCTACTCTGGTCATCGTCGGTGGCTGCTGCGTAGTAGTAGGCACCTCGGAGTAGTAGTCGCCATCGACGGTGGCGTGCTCGCAGGCTCCATAGTGCAGTTGCAGCAATCGAGTAGAGGTAGGGGAAAAGGGGAACAAGGCAACCGTGAGTACTCATCCAAAGTACTGCAAGCAAGGAGCTACACTACAAATGCATGGATATATGTGTAAAGGGCCATATCAGTGGACTGAACTGCAGAATGCCAGAATAAGAGGGGGATAGCTAGTCTTAACGAAGACTACGCTTCTGGACACCTGTCTTGCAATAGGTAGAAGAGGACGATCTGAAGTCCTCCAAGTAACATCACATAGCAATAATCCTACCGGGCAATCCCCTCCTCATATCCCTGAGAGAGAGCGACCACCGGTTGTATCTGGCACTTGGAAGGGTGTGTTTTATCAAGTATCCGGTTCTAGTTGTCATAAGCTCAAGGTACAACTCCAAGTCGCCCTGTTATCAAGATCACGGCTATCCGAATAGATTAACTTCCCGCAGGGTGCACCATC
>JAHIAM010003133.1:0-46273 GCA_021605205.1 Aegilops longissima
CCACTATGCTTCACGGATGAAGTAATGGATCATCAAATCTCCGAGGGCTTCAAACTCGTAAACATCGAATCATACGATGGTACCACAGATCCTGCGGTGCGGATCGAGGACTATCTCCCCATATCCACATGGCTGCGGTGATGATCTACATGCCATCAAATACCTCCCCTCAAGCTTAAAGGACCAGCTCGGCATTGGCTCAACAGCTTGCCAGCAAAATCAATTGGTTGTTGGGAGGACCTGGAAGCCGCATTCCTTGATAACTTCGGGGCACATATGTGCGACCACCCGGCGCCGATGACCTTAGCCATATAATTCAACAGCCGGAAGAGTCGGCGGACAATTCGGACACGGTTCTAACAAAGAAAAATCAAATCGTTGTTGTCCGGATCACGAGAGGCCCTTGCAGCCTTCAAACATAACATCCACGACGAGTGGCTTGCCCGGCACCTAGGACAAGAAAAGCGAAATCCATGGCAGCCCTCACCACACTCATGACCCGCTTTTGCGGGGAGAGGATAGCTAGCTGGCTCGTAGTAACAACTTGACCAAAAACCCTGGTAGTTGGATACCAAGGACAGCAATGGCAGGTCGCGTCGCAACAAGAACAAGCGTCGCGTGCGGCGACAATGATGAAGATCTGACGGTCAATGCGGATTCGGAGGCTCTAAACCGGTCAGCGAAGAAGCCATTCAAAAGAAAAACCGGGGCCCGTCCAACTTTGACCGAATACTCGATCAACATGCGGATACCGGCACCCCGAAGACCAATAACCACACCAGCGAGGATTGTTGGGTGTTCAAACAAGCAGGCAAGTTAAGTGCGAACTCAATGACAAGGGCTTCATAGCGATGGCGAGGAAGAGCCCGACCGCCGAACAATAGAGGACAGAAGAGCTTTCCCACACAAGTGCGGACGGTGAACATGATATCATAACCCACATACCCAAAGGGGCGGAAGCATGCACTAAAGGGGCGTATATGCGATGGAGCCAATCGCCCCAAAGTTCAACCCATGGTCTTCCTGCCCGATCACCTTGACCGAAGGACCACCCCACTAGCATTCATCATGGCGGTTTCACGCATTGGTTCTTGACCCAATTATTGGCCAGTTCACCTCACCAAAGTCACTGATGGGCGGCGGTAGCAACCTGAACCTGTTTTATCGGGATACGGTCGCAAAATGGGAATAGACCCCTCAATGATTAAACCAACAAAGACGACCTTTAAAGGCGTCATACCAGGTGTAGAGGCGATTATACAGACTCAGTTACACTCGAAGTGGTCTTGGATCCCGGATAACTTCGAGGCGAAGAGTTAATCTTGACATAGTCCCGTTCATGGCGGCTACCATGCCTTTGCTCGGACGAACCGCATTTACAAAGTTCAATGCCGTGCCGCACTACGCATACCTCAAGCTCAAGATGCCAGGCCCTCGAGGAGTAATCATGGTCAATGGAAACACCGAACGCTCTCTCCGAACGGAGGAGCACATGGCGGCCCTCGCGGCGGAGGTGCAAAGCAGCCTCTCACAGCAACTCTCGAGTCCGACCACTAAACGTCCGGACACTATCAAGCGCGCCCGGAGTAACCTACAACAAGACTGCCTGGCACGATCCAAGCGCAGCGTAGCAATCCGGCTAACCCCAGCCCTCGCGAAACTGCGAAGCCAGTACTACGCGTACATAACTACGCTCTGGAGATACCATGGGCATAAGGGGAGGGGCACGACCACGGCACGCCCAGAATGCGGCTCAACCGCACCAGGGGCTCCCGATTGTGTCATTCTTTTTCTTTCTTCTTTTTTTCTTACTTTCAGGACTCCGTTTTCCAGAAGTCCTGTCCGGCACTAGAATTGCCGAACTCACGATGCAACATCCAGGGAAGCAGAAAGCTACGTCAAAGTGTTCAGGTGGTCTCTATTACGAGGATTATACCTGTTTTACATACCATCCCGCAGCTTACCCCTGGAGGGGGACATGTTAAATAGTCCCATCCCTTGATTATCGCACAATTTTGTATCGTTCTGCTTTTATTTGCAGTTTCTTTTTAATAACCAATACATAGCTTTTGCCTATTATTGCACTCCTTTCTATATCTATATATATATATGTTCATTTATGACATTGCGCAACCGTACAATTTGGTACGGCCAATACACCAGGGGCTTAAGTACCCCAAAATTATGGTGTGATAAGTCCGAACACTTTCACAAGTCGGCACCCGAACTTATAGCATTATATGCATCGGCTCGAATCATGTCTTGGGTCAATAGTTGGGTTTGCCCGGCTCCTATGTTTTGGTACCTTACGTTCCGTTATATCGGCTAAGGTAGCACTAGGATAACCACTGCGATTGTGCCCGGTTGAGCTGGGTTGAGCACCTCGATGGAAAGCTAAAACTGACCCGTCATGATAGGGCGAGAGCGATGTCGCTGTTCGAGAGGTTTCTTGGTCCCTAAAGACTTATGCCGCTTAGGCGAGGAACGGAATTGTCCGGCCAAGGCGTGGATAGCGCCCGAACTTCGGTCTTCGAATACTAGGGGCTTCGCCGAAATTTAAAATTATAGAATTCTATGGCTAAGTGAGAGTGTTCAAGCATTATAAGTCCGGTTGCCTTGTTCGCGTTGCGTTGGCGCCTCCTCGATGGACCCAGAATGGGAACAAGAGCGCTCAAGTTTATCCGAACACCCCACTTTCGTGGCATGGGGCTGAAGCCAACGACTTGCCATCTCTCAAATTTGATAAACGGCCGCACAAAAGGTAATATTTTAAATTAACAAGTCTTGCTTAGCGCATATGAACAAGTTTTCAGCGTATAGGATAACAAATGCGAGTTTATTCAAAAATTACATCTTTGGAGCACTCATCCGCTATTCGGCGGGCACCCTTCAGGAAGCCCTCATAGTACATTTCAGGCGTGCGATGCTCCTTGCCCTTCGGTGGCCCGTCCGTCACAAGCTTCTCCGCATCCAGCTTGCCCCAGTGCACTTTAGCACGGGAAAGGGCCCGACGGGCACCTTCAATGCAGAGCAGGCGCTTGATGACTTCAATCCATGGACAGCGTCCACCAGCCATTGCACCAACCAAGTAGCTCCGAGGCATGGCTTCCAATGGCCATAGCGAACTATGAGGCCCTTCATGGCCTGTTGGCGACCTTGTGGAGCTCGACCAGCTGCTTCAGCTGGTCGCAAAGGCACGGATGTCCGGCCTCGGCATCTTGAGACCAGAACACCTTCTCCGTCGAGCTCCCTCCTTGGCGTGGAAGCGGCAGCATCGGACACACCACTGGGGCAGATCTGTGAATGCTCTGGAGAGCTCGAATCCGGGTAAGTAATAGGTAATTCACTTTCACATTCTTGCTCTGCATAAAGAATGCCTTACCCGCTTGATCTTCTTTATTGCCTCAATCTCTGGAGGGCTTTTTGGCCTCGGCCTTAGCAGCTTTGGCACTCTCAAGAGCCGAGGCAAGCTCGGACTCTCGGTCTTGAGTCAAGCTCCAAACCCTTATGTTTTTCACGAGAGCACGGGCTCTTGCCGCACCTCCGCCAGCTCGCCTCCCCTTCTCTCGCTCGGTGCGCTCCAGGCACGCTTTGTTTCGGCCATGAACACGCTTCCTTCAGGGTCACCACCTCGTTCGTGGCCTGTAGTACCATGTTATTCCTGTTATTTTTACCTTGAAACCTTTCTATAAGGTATTTCTTTAATAAGGTATTACTTACCTTCCTTGTCCTCGAGCTGCTTATTGGCAAGGCGAACTCGTTCTCGGACCACTCGAGGCTCTGCTTCAATGCATTGACCTCCATGATCGGTCTTGGCAGAGGTCGGCAGCGCAGCCTGCATTCCCATATTGACATACTTATGTTAGACTCCTGCGTATATCTTTTTAGATCCTTAGTCCGGCTTTTCTTTCCGAACACCGAACTAAGCATCGAGACTCTTGTCTATCACGGTAATATTTTGACACATTCTAAACTTACCTCAAAGCTGTTAGAAGGCTGGTCTGAGCTTGATTAGCCCGCTCTTGGCGGACTGAACTTTTGGATCACCACACTCATAGCAGATGCGGTGCTCCTCCTTGATGGAGGCATTGTTAAGCGCCAAAGATGCTTCTCGGATGCCTCGGTTGGGACGGAAGACACGGCGTCTTACCCTTCCTCTGAAGGGACTGCT
Source organism: Aegilops longissima (assembly GCA_021605205.1). Taxonomy (NCBI): domain Eukaryota; kingdom Viridiplantae; phylum Streptophyta; class Magnoliopsida; order Poales; family Poaceae; genus Aegilops; species Aegilops longissima. Next base: position 4,172 of record JAHIAM010003133.1, read on the forward strand.
TGCCGGACTCTGGAACGGCTGAAGGTTCGGTATGGAGTCCGGACGAGGTCGGGCTTAGAGCCTGGGGTCTTGTTCCCCTCGAGCACAGAGTCCGGGAGGTTGCCTTGCAGCGCCTCCTGCGCCACCTCCTCTTGACCAGGCCCCCCTTGGGGCACCACCTCGGCGTCTTCCGCATCGTGAGACGAGGAGGAGGCCGGAAGTGAAGTACTCTCCATTTCCGGCGAACTCGAGGACCCGCTCGGTGAAGCGGCGAACTTCGCCCTTAGGCGGGCTGCATGATTGTTGGCATTAGATAACACTATGCAATAAAAAAGCCATGGGTATCCGGACACTTACGATCTCGCCGAGGGCTTGGCCCTTGTCGGCCCTCCTCCTCGTCGTTATCGGCGTTGGTGGAGAAGTCCGGAGGAAGGTCCTTCCTTCTTGGACCCTCTGGCCTCCCGGTTGGGCGACCTTCCTTTTCCTCTCCTCCCCGGCCGAGAGGCTTCTTTCCTCCTCCTTGTTCTCGGAGAAGATTCGCTTGAGAATCTGACAGCACCAGCGTCGGGGGAGCTCCTTGAGTTCCGTTGCCTCCTTCTTAACCTTCTTCTCCGGCACCACATGAGGTACGGAGCCAGCAGCCAGTCAATCGAGGCGTCGGCTGGTCTTCGGCAAAGGGCCGGACAGTTAATCTGTCCGGACGTCTTCAGCCAGTCCTGTCAAAGGTTAGGGAGTTTTAGATCCCACATAGAGTCAATCTATGAAAAAAGAGTCCCATAAAGGGTAAAATAACTCACCTCGCTGGCTTGACGCTGCGAGCTGAATCTGCGATCTTCGGTAGCGGATGTGGGAGCCTCGGCGCCCTTGAACAGCACCTTCCAGGCATCTTCGTACGTAGTGTCAAAGAGCCTTTTTAGAGTTGAGTGTTGTGCCGGATCGAACTCCCACAATTTGAAGGCCCGTTGTTGGCATGGGAGAATCCGGCGGATGAGCATCACCTGCATTACGTTGACAAGCCTGAGATTCTTGTCCACCAGGTTTCGGACGCATGTTTGGAGTCCGGATAGCTCGTCCGAACTCCCCCATGTCAGGCCCGTCTCTTTCCATGATGAGAGCCGTGTGGGGAAGCCAGATCTGAATTCGGGGGCCGCCGCCCATTTGGAGTCGCGCGACTCGGTGATATAGAACCACCCCGATTGCCACCCCTTTATTGTCTCCACGAAGGGCCCCTCGAGCCATAGGACTTTGGCCATCTTGCCAACCATGGCGCCTCCGCACTGCAGCAATGGCCGCCCACTACCTTGCACGACATTGAAGATCTTCAGCCATAAGCGAAGTGGGGCTGGATGCGAAGGAAGGCCTCGCACGACGATGACGCCGAGATGTTGAGGATGAAATTCGGGGCCAGATCGTGGAAGTCCAGGCCGTAGTAGAACATGAGCCCCCGGACAAATGGGTGAAGTGGAAAACCTAGTCCGCGGAGGAAGTGGGGGAGAAACACCACCCTCTCATGGGGCCTGGGGGTTGGAATGAGCTGCCCCTCATCGGGTAGCCGACACGCGATGTCACCGGACAAGTATCCGGCCTCCCGCAGCTTTGTGATGTGCCCCTCCATGATGGAGGAGGCCATCCACCTGCCTCCCGCTCCGGACATAGTTGGAGAAGGTTGAGGTGGGATGTGCGGACTTGGGCGCTGGAGCTCGAGTGCGCGGAAATGGATAAGCAAAGGAGGAAGAAGGCGTAGGTGAGAAGGTGGATCCTTATCCCCATGGACGGACGAAACTATGCGTCCCCCACCAGCCTGGTAAAACTCGCTTATCTCCCAAGTGCCGTAATCAATGGCGCGGATGGGTTACCCACGTCCGTATTGATGAGAATCCCGGAATAAGGGGGCACGATCTATGCTTTGATAAGACGTGCCAGGGAAACCGCCTCGCTAAACGCGCTGAGATGGAACGGTAAAAAACGATTCATATAAAGGCCTGGCCGTGGTGTGATGTCAGCCGCGGAATTCGTCAGCAGATCTGTGCAAAAGTTATTCTCTCTACGTTGGTATGTGGAACTTGTTTTGCGAGCGGACACTATCCTGGTGTTCAAAATCTTCTATGAAGTATTGAAGGAGGAACCCGCCTTGCAATGCGAAGACAATATGCACGCCGGACTCGTCGTCATTGAAGCCTGGTTCAGGGGCTCTTGAGGAGTCTGGACTAGGGGTGTCCGGATAGCGAACTATCATCACGGCCGTACTCCAAGACTATGAAGATACAAGATTGAAGACTTCCTCCGTGTCCGGATGGGACTTTCCTTGGCGTGGAAGGCAAGCTTGGCGTACGGATATGTAGATCTCCTACCATTGTAACCGACTGTGTAACCCTAACCCTATCCGGTGTCTATATAAACGAGAGGGTTTTAGTCCGAGGGGACGAACAACAATCATACCATAGGCTGGCTTCTAGGGTTTAGCCTCTCGATCTCGTGGTAGATCTACTCTTGTACTACCCATATCATCAATATTAATCAAGCGGGGAGTAGGGTATTACCTCCATCGAGAGGGCCCAAACCTGGGTAAAAACATCGTGTCCCTTGTCTCCTGTTACCATCCGCCTAGGCATACGATTCGGGACCCCTACCGAGATCCGCTTTGTTTTGACACCGACACACCCCTTCTCTAAGAATCCGTGTTGGATACCCCTGAGCTAGTTGGTTAAGCTAAACGACAACTTGGAGAGTTGGAAGATAAAATCTTACCTAACTTAGTTCGTTTCAAAGGGATATCCTGGTGTTGGTGTGTTAGTTGAAGAAAGATAATAGCTTCATCGATTGGTCCCTGTGATCAGTTGTTGGACTTATTGTCTTATAAAAACTTTGATTTGAATATGGGCTATCACCAAATCAAATCAGTACCATCGATGTTCGTAATGTTGTCTTACTCGTGGTTGATCCTCGAGCATACACCATTACATCTTTTGGTCGACCAATGCTATCACCGTGTTCACATGATGGTGGAAGTCGATGATATGGAATTCCGATGAGTTCTTCATTGGGCCCATCGCCAGCATTTTGTCTCCCCCATGATTCATGTTGAACATCTAAGTTAGTGTTGGAAACTTTTGTAAGCATTATCTTCATGTCCCGCTCATGAAATGTATGTTTGGTGTAAGAAGTGACTTTCTCCAAGTTCATGTGCATCAGATGCAAGTCGCCGCCAAAGGTTTGTTTTGTTTCCTCTGGAATCATCCCAAATCAGTCATGCATACGTGCAAAGTATTCTGTGGATTGAAGACTTGCAACCTTCATTCTATATGTATCCCTAGCACACCAAGCCACTGATTGATTTGTTCAAGGAGAAGAAGTTCCTTCTTAAGAGCAAGACTTATGTAAGGACTTGATATCCTTGATGATGGTTCCCCACGAACTTCGGTAGTGTTTTACTATAAGACTACTACGTGGTCATGCTTGTCTTGGACAGCGTGTTCACAGGTTTGTAGCAGAACCAACTCATGTTTTGGAGCTTGCTATCGTAGTTCATTTTCGAGAATCTCTTAGCGTCATCTCGTCGGTTTGTGTTGCAAACTTTCTTTTCTAGACATGTTATGCGAAATATCCTGTTACCAACCAGATCTGAATCTCGGGCAGATGTGATGGTTGGAACTTCTTCAAGAGCTATGATATGGGTTCCGGTGAGGTGGGCGCACCTAGCTGGAAGCTTCTTGTTATTGTAGTATCTTGATTAAGCCATTTGGTCACCTCCCATGAGGATTTCGCATGACTTATTCTAGAAGTTGTTCCTTATGGATTTTGTGTTCCCGAAGTCCGACCTTTACTTGATGACCATGTTAATGCCACTTTGAATCATGATAGTGGTATCTTAAACATCAAGGAGAACATTGGAAGCGGAGTGCTAAATGTCTCTCGGTCGATCATCCAGGTTTTGTTCCTTGGCATTGCTAAGGACAAATCTGAGAAAGTGTTGTCTTCCTTTGCATCTGCATCGTCCATCACTATTCATCATGGTAGTATGATGTGTTGCCAGGATCCGCGGCTCGGATGTTGGTAAAACCTTGATGAATATGGAAAGGCTCAAGTTCTTGAGAGCACACTCAGACACTAGGTTATATCTTCGGTATCAGTCGGATTGTGCCTTCCATTTGCCGATTGTTCTATAACCATAGTTCCATTCCAAAACTGAGTATGCCATTTCTTCGAATTCCTTCAAATGATCGTTTGTGAATTGCCATTAGCCTGGTATGAAGGGCTTCAATGATCCTTTCCGATGGAGTTTCTTTCTGTCATCAATGTGTTGGATGAAGATCTCGAAAGCAAAGACGTCAAGATCAATTTGATGCAATGAATCAACACCTTCAAGAATGCAACGGGTCATGAAGATTGTGTTTGCTTTGTGTCCCCTGTGTCTTCTTACCTCACGTCTTGAATCTCGGGACGAGATTCTTGTTTAGTGGGGGTGAGTTGTCACAACCCTAGATTACTGCCTACAATTAGTTGCATCAGAGTGCATCATGCATCATGTCTAAATTCCAGTGAAATTTGAATTGAGGGAATTCTCAAGCCTCAGAAAATCCTTTTAAAAAAAGGGGCAAGAACCCTTAAACTTGCATTCAGTGAAACCAAAATGGCCTTCATTAATGTTTAATAATTTTGGCAAGGGTTTGGATCCAAACCAAAAATATTGAACATTTTTAAGGAATTATTTTGGCACTGAATTTAAATCATTATTGTATTTGAATTTGGAATTATATTCATAATATATGGGATATATTTTCAAATAACTTTGAAATGTTTTATGTGCTGTTGGAAAAGTCCATCTAGAAACATAAATTATTCAGAGGATATTTGGCACTTATTTTGAATTCGTTTAAATTTGAAAATAGTGGCAAAGTAAAAACAAAAAACACAAAAGAAGAAACGATAAAAGGCAAAAGCTTACAGGCCCTTCTGGCTTTGGCTTTATCTTGGCCCAGTGACCCGGCGGCCTTGATCACCCCTCACCTCGCGCGGAGAGGCGGGGGCGTGCTCGTCATGTGGTGGCCATCGTTGGGCCACCTCCCTGCTTCCCACTTTGCTGACGCCTTTGTGGCGCCACGCACCCCCCGGGACCCCTGCCACTCCTCCCCGTGTTTCTCCTCCTCTCCCTCGCTCTCTCTCGTGATGGCCGATGCGGCCATGGACACGCCGCCCTGAACCACCGCGGCCACCAGCATCCCCACGCCCAGCCAGTTAGTGTCCGAGCTCCGCCTCCTCGCACTGAACCTCTCCACTGAAGGAAGCGAGCCCGGACGGCCTCCATCATCTCACCGTCGCCTTCTCCACCACCGGCCGCCGAGGATCTTCACCGTCGATTCGCCACCATCGTCGCTTCCCCGAACTCGCTGACCATGTCGACGCGACCCATGTGAGCCTCTGGTCGATTCCCCTCTCCTCCCCGCGTCGATTTCACGCTGTAGTATATAGATGCACCGGAGCCGAGTTGTGCTCGCCGCCGGCCATGGAGCCGTCGTGGCCAGAACCCAAAGCAGTGGCTCCCACACGCATCATCGCCCTCATTGCTTCACCACGAGTCCGGCGAGCCCCTCAGAGAGTTTCCCCGTGCCCGCTCGAAGCCATACCTCGGCCGCCGCCGCGAGCTCGCTCCGGCGAGCTCCGGCCACCCCGCGCCTCCCGTGTGCCTCCCCCGGATGCGCGCGAGGAAGGGCAAACCTCTGGTGCCCTTGGCTTTGCCCAACACCGCCCGTAGCACCACTCCGGCGAGCTCCTGCCGCGGTTGTGGTCGTCGCCGGTGACAATCCGGCCTGCTGACGTGGCGCCACCATTAGGGGCTAATGACCCAGCTAATTAACCCTCTCTCACACTGATAGCTGGGTCCCACTTCCTAACTAAATACAGTTTATTTTTCTGTTAAAGTTTAACTAACCCTAGTGGGCCCACACGTTGGTGACTCTAGCCAGCACCATGACACTGACCAGTGGGACCCACTGGTAAGTTTGACCTGGACCGCCTCGTTGACCTGCTGATGTCACAATGACGTAGTGCTGACGCAGTAACTCTTTTTCTGGATTTATTCTTTTACAGGAAATTCCAGAAAATAGCCAAAACTTCTAAAAATCATAGAAAATCAACGGTAGCTCCAAATCAAACAAATTATATATGAAAATAATCAGAAAAATCCAATCTATCCATCTGTACCATTTTCATGCATGTTTGATCAAGTTAACTTCACTGTTTAGGATGAAACATGAATAGGACAACTTTGATAATAGTTTTGGAGTTGGGATTTGATGTAGTTTTGAATTCCACTTCAATCAAAATGACTTGTTGTTGCATTAGCCCAAATCACATGTAACGCTCTCGATGCGGCTATATCTCCCACGTGTCGAAGCACGACTTAGAGGCATAACCGCATTGAAAGCAATGTCGCAAGTGAGGTAATCTTCACACAACCCATGTAATACATAAGGGAAAAAGATACATAGTTGGCTTACAGTCGCCACTTCACACAATACATAAGTAAACATCCATCATTCAGTTTACACTCAAGGTCCGAATACGGAACCAAAATAAAAGAAGATACCCCAAATGCTACACAGATCCCCGATCGTCCCAACTGGGCTCCACTACTGATCATCAGGAAAAGACACATAGTAACGACCACGTTCCTCGTCGAACTCCCAATTGAGCTCGGTTGCGTCACCTGCACTGGCATCGTCGGCACCTGCAACTGTTTTGGTAGAATCTGTGAGTCACGGGGACTCAGCAATCTCACACCCGCGAGATCAAGACTATTTAAGCTTATAGGAAGGACAGAGTTGTAAGGTGGAGCTGCAGCAAGCGACTAGCATATATGGTGGCTACATTCGCAAAAGAGAGCGAGAAGAGGAGCAAAGCACGGTCGTGAAGCTAGTAGCGATCAAGAAGTGATCCTGAACTACTTACGTCAGACATAACTCCAACACCGTGTTCACTTCCCGGACTCCGCCGAGAAGAGACCATCACGGTTACACATGCGGTTGATGTGTATTTTAATTGAGGTCAACCGGGTTTTCTACAACCGGACATTAACAAATTCCCATCTGCCTCATAACGCATGGCACGGCTTTGAAGATAATACTCTGCGGGGTGTCCCAACTTAGCCCATTATAAGCTCTCACGGTCAACGAAGGATATTCCTTCTACCGGGAAGACCCGATCAATCTCGGAATCCCGGACTACAAGACATTTCGACAGCAATAAAACAAGACCAGCAAAGCCGCCCGAATGTGCCGACAAATCCCGATAGGAGCTGCACATATCTCGTTCTCGTGGCACACCGGATGAGCAGACGTCGGGTTGGCATAGACCCTGATTGCCCAAGGGGCGCCGGACATCGCTCAAGTTGGACCAGCACTCGAAGGAGAACTGGCCCGGGGGTTAAAATAAAGATGACCCTCGGGCTCGCGAAAACCCGAGGGAAAAAGGCTTAGGTGGCAAATGGTAAAACCAAAGTTGGGCCTTGCTGGACGAGTCTTATTCAAAGCGAACTGTCAAGGGGGTCCCATAAATCACCCAACCGTGTAAGGAATGCGAAATCAAGGAACATAACACCGGTATGACGGAAACTAGGGTGGCAAGAGTGGAAGAAAACACCAGGCATAAGGCCGAGCCTTCCACCCTTTACCAAGTATATAGATGCATTAATTATAGCAGATATATATATTGTGATATCCCCAACAAGTAAACATGTTCCAACAAGGAACAACATCTCCATGTTCAACAAGGAACAAACTTCATCTTCACCGCAACTAGCAACGCTATAAGAGGGCTGAGCAAAGCGGTAACATAGCCAATCAACGGTTTGCTAGGAAAGGATGGTTAGGGATGACATGGCAATATGGGTGGCATGATAAGCAAGTGATAGGCATCGCAGCATAGGCATAGCAAAGAGCGAGCATCTAGCATAGCAAAGATAGAAGTGATTTCGAGGGTATGGTCATCTTGCCGCAATGTTCTCGAGTTGTCGAAAGCTTGATCCTCGAAGCGTTCTCAACAGGTTCCTCGTTCACGCTTTTCGTCTCCGGCTCTACCCAAAGCAAGAACACAAACAAAGGAACCACAATAAATCACGGTGCAATGCACAAGCAACATGATGCAAAACATGACATGATATGCGAGATGTGATATGCAATGCGTATGCGCGCTCCAGAAGGAAAATGATGAACCAGGCATCATCTTGGCAAACCAAGTATGCCGCTGGAAAGATGAGATGATTTCGGTTGAAATCGATATAAAGATCACCGGAATCGGATGCACGGTTTGCAAATGACAAGCAAAAACAAGAATGGCACAAATCTGCCATTAACAGCATGATGCCACTTAGCAAGCAACAAGAAATTAAGCTACTGCACCCAAACGTACCAACAAAGTATATGGCAGTGATCTACTCAAGATGCTTGACAAAAGATGAACACTGAGCTACGGCTAATTCACATCCTAACAGGTTCAAACAAGCATGGCAAAAGTGCAAAACATATCAGCTTCACAGACTTAGTGAAATTACTGAACATGGCAAAAACGACATCAGGTAGCAATGTTCAGAGCAAGAAAACAACATACTACAGGAACTTATAATAGCAAAACAAGGCATGGCATGAATCTACTCAAAGCATAGAACAAAAGTCCCTTACTGACCATAAGCCAAAAAGGATCAGAATATATAGTAACACCCATGTCAATATAGCAAGTTTCGTTAACAGATTCAGCAACATGGCATGTCAAAAACAGATAACAAGTAGGCATGTTTAAGAGCTCAAAGCACTCACTACAGAGCCTTCCATGATAAACTAAGCATACATACATCAAGAAGACATGGCATAGAAGACATACATGGCAATAACAACATCATAGCATACATGGATCAACCACAACAACCTTGGCAAAATTGAATAACATGTAAACAATCTGCCAGGAAACATTTTATAGCAAAAGTAGAGCTCGATTGACTCAAGCTATGGCACTCCATAATTGCAAACAAAGGCATGGATGGATAGAGCATAACCATATGTTCAAAACATCCTTACTGAAGTATCTCAAAATATGCATGGATCTCTTGGTAGCATCAAGTTAACATGGCATCAAAATATCGACAAAGCAGGGCTGAAAACAGCAACATCAGGAAGCCTACTTTGCATGCTTGTGCTAGTCACCACATAGATCACAAAATACATGGCATACACCCCTGGAAAGATGGCATGGCATATTACAAAACACATGTAGGACTCAAATTCATAGGGTGCACACATCAATCATAGCAAAAATAACAAAGTGCAAGTTACATTAAGAAGCGAAACTAACATCACCTAGCCCTCTTCCAACAGCATTTCGGGCATCAAGATGAGCTCAAATGAAAATGCTGAAATGAGATGAAATGATCTACTCTTCGAGGCGAACATTTTGACATATTACACGCACGAAACAGAGCTACGGGTGCAGAGTTATGATGTGTTGAAAATGCCACAAATTAATCAACGGAATAAAAACTTAGACGAAAATTAAGGGGGGGAAAAGTCAACCCCGAGATCCGGATCGGGATCCGATCGGGCGACGGCGGATCTCGCCGGATCATGGCGCGGGACGGCGGCGGAATGGGGCCGGCGGATCCGGCGGGGAGGCAGGCGGCGGAGGAGGTGGCCGGCATGAGTGGCTGAGCAGGGCAGTGGCGACCGGCCCGCGAGGGAGGGGCAGTGGCGGGGCGGCGAGGCGGGCGAGGGGCGCCGGCGCTGGAGCAGCGGCGGCGAGGCGGAGCCGCCGCGAGGCCTGGAAGGAGGCCTCGGGTGCCAGCGGGAGGCGGTGTGGCGACCGACCGGGCGGGCGGCCGGCCGTGGGCCCATGAGGGCATGCGGCAGCGGAGGAGGCGGCGGGCCACGTGGCAGCGGGATTAGGCGCGAGGCGGCGCTGACGGGCGGACGTGTCCGTCGTCGAGATTTTGTCCGTGTGGCGGGGATGAAGATGTCTAGGGTTTGGACCCGGATTTGGAATGGGGGTGTATATATAGGCATAGAGGGAGCTAGGAGAGTCCAAATGAGGTGTAGTTTTCGCCCACACGATCGTGATCGAACGACGAAGAGCATGGAAATGACTTAGATGGGTTATTGGGCTGTTTTGAAAGGGTGTTGGGCTGCAACTCAAAAGAGGCCTTTGCGAGAGTGCGGTTAACCGTTGGAGTACCAAAGCGAGCTCCAAATGACCCGAAACTTGACGGTGGTCTACGGTGGTATACCAAGGCCACTTGACAAACCTCGGTCCATTCCGATAAAGTTTAGTACCGCTCACGGAAAAAGCGTAAAAGGGGCGCCGGGGAACATAGGAGTGCGGATTGCAAAAGCGGACAACGGGAAAATGCTCGGAATCATGAGGCGAACACGTATGCAAATCGATGCACATGATGACATGATATGAAATGCATGACATGGACAAAAAGCAAAAAGAAGAAAAACCCAACCACGGAGGGAATATCATATCACAATGCCGAAAATGGCAAGAGTTGGAGTTACAAATATGGAAAGTTACATCCGGGGTGTTACATCACAGCATATTGCCATGTCATGATCATGCATCATATTGTTGCATTGCATTGATTGTGTTTCTTCTTTGTTTGTCGGTGCTTGTCCCCTCTGAGTAGACGTGGTTCCGATGATGAGTTCGATGACACCGATGAAGAACTTTACTATCTTCAGAAGTGTCAGGCAAGAAAAACCCCCTTGTTCATTCTGATACAATCCCACTCTCTCGCTCCTGCTCTCTTTTACTGCATTAGGACAACAACACTTCAACTGATACATGCTACGGTAGTTGAACCCCTTTCCTCTGCATGACCTGTCATTGCCACAGTAAATAGATGAAACCCACTAGCATGAGTAGGAGTTGTTTGAGCCTGGATGTGCCTACTCATTCATGCTTGTTGTCATGCTGCTCTTTGCTTAGAGTTGAGTCGGTCGATTCATCGGGATGAATTGGAATGTGGTGAACATGTCCTACTGTGTGAGAGCTAAGTGTGTGAACACGATTTGGTAAAGGTAGCGGTGAGAGGCCATGTAGGAGTACATGGTGGGTTGTCTCATTGCAGCCGTCCTCAGGAACTGAGTTCTGTGTTTGTGATCCATGAACAGCTACTACCACACATTGGAATGCTTAAGTGCCCCTCTCGACTTATTAATCAACCTGATCTCTGTCCAGGAGTTGCAACTAGTTTCTGGTGTTTGTATGTAGTGTTAGTAGTCTACCAAGTGGCACCCGGTACAGGTGGGCTTGGGACAGACTAGGCACCGTGGCACGGTGTACCAAGCATAGATCCACCCGGCGAGGTGGTCTTGGGAACCCTGCACACATCGTTTGGGTCCGTGAGCGACACCCCGGCCGGATCTCCTTGCGGATGGAACCCGAATAGGCGATAAACCTGGACTAGAGACTTGTGTGGTTAGTCAGGTCGTGGCCGACTCCTCGCCAAGCTTCGCTTGAAGGTTGCGAGATACATGAAGTGTACATGGCGGTAAGTGGCGAGGCGTGTGTGAACAAGTACACCCTGCAGGGTTAACATCATCTATTGAATAGCCGTGTCCATGATAAAGGACTTCTGGGTTGCCTGTACAGTTCATAGACAAGTGAAAGTGGATACTCTAAAATACGCAAGATAAGCGTGAGTGCTATGGATGGCGTTCTCGTAGGGACACGGGAGCGGATCCATAGTGGTGTATTGATATGGTGAATATGTGGACTCGTGTGCGCCACCTCGAAAGATTTACTTGCAGTCATAGTTTAGGATAGCCACTGAGTCAAAGCTGGCTTGCTACAGTCAAACTCCACCACCCCCTCTGTTGATATTGATGCATATGTAGCTAGTTCTGATGTAAGTCTTGCTAGGTACATTTGTACTCACGTTTTCCTATTTTATGTTTTGCAGATAGACGTCAGTCTCGCTAGTAGTTCTATGCGGGCTTCGACGTTTAGCTTGATACCTCAACTACGATCTTGTGCCCTCGGCGGGATCTGGTAGATAGTCAGGCTTCTCAGCCTTTTTCATTTGTAGATGTATGTACTCAGACATGTTAAGCTTCCGCATGTGCTTTGACTTGTATGCTCTGAATGTTGGGTCATGAGACCCATGTTTGTAATATCTCGCTCCTCGGAGCCTAATGAATAAATACTTTGAGTCGTAGAGTCTTGTTGTGATGCCATGTTGTATTTGCACATATTGAGCATATTGTGTGTATGATTGAAATGCTTGGTATGTGTGGGGTCCGACAACCTAGTTGTTTATCCTTGGTAGCCTCTCTTATGGGAAATGTAGTCTTGTGCTTCCATGAGCCATAGTAGTCCCTTCTGGCCAGTTCACGGAGTCCTGCTAGCCCAGCACTCTTGCTCCGGAACACTTGGTAGCGGCATGTGATTCACCGTTCCTTTATGCTGTCCCTCGGGAAATGTCACGCGATGACATCCGAGTCCTGCCTAGCCTGCTACAACCCAGGTTCCCGGAGTCCTGTTAGCCCAGTGCTACAGCCCGGATTCGCACGCTGCTGACCAACATGCTCGAAGTTGATTCATGTATGCCTGTCTCCGTAAGTTAGTGCCACTTTGAGTTCACGACTAGTCATGTCGGCCCGGGTTCTCTGTCATATGGATGCTAGCGACACTATCATATACGTGAGCTAAAAGGCGCAAACGGTCCCGGGCCATGGTAAGGCGACACCCACGGGAATACCGTGCGTGAGGCCGCAAAGTGATATGAGGTGTTACAGGCTAGATCGGTGTGACTTAGAATCGAGGTCCTGACAGCCAAGGAAAGTCCCATCCGAACACGGGACGAAGTCTTCAATCTTGTATCTTCATAGTCCAGGAGTCCGGCCAAAGGTCATAGTCCGGCTATCCGGACACCCCCTAATCCAGGACTCCCTCACTGATGTTATGAACGTCTGGCAAGCTCGATCAGATGACTACTCGATAGTTCGGTGTGCCATGCTTTACGGCTTTGAATCGGGACTTCAAAGACGTTTTGAACGTCATGGACCATATGAGATGTTCCAGGAGTTGAAGTTAATATTTCAAGCAAATGCCCGAGTTGAGAGATATGAAGTATCCAACAAGTTCTATAGCTGCAAGATGGAGGGGACCGTTTTGTCAGTGAACACATACTCAAAATGTCTGGGTATCATAATCACTTGACTCAGCTGGGAGTTAATCTTCCAGATGATAGTATTATTGACAGAGTTCTTCAATCACTACACCAAGCTACAAAGGCTTCGTGATGAACTATAATATGGAAGGGATGGACAAGACAATTCCCGAGCTCTTCGCAATGCTCAAAGTTGCGGAGGTAGAAATCAAGAAGGCGCATCAAGTGTTGATGGTTAACAAGACCACTAGTTTCAAGAAAAAGGCAAGGGAAATAAGGGAACTTCAAGAAGAATGGCAAGCAAGTTTTCACTCCGAGGAATAAGCCCAAAGCTGGACCCAAGCACTGGCTGAGTGCTTCTCTGCAAAGGGACTGGTCCTTTGAGCGGAACCACCCCAAGTATTTGGCGGATAAGAAGGATGGCAAAGTGAACAAAGGTATATTTGATATACATGTTATTGATGTGTACCTTACTAATGCTCATAGTAGAGCACTGGTATTTGATCTTGGTTCGGTTGCTCATATTTGTAACTTCGAAGCAGGGGCTATTGATTAAGCGAAGATTGGCTAAGGGCGAGGTGACGATGCGGCGTCGGGAATGGTTCCAAGGTCGATGTGATCACCGTCGGCATGCTACCTCTACATCTACCTTGAGATTAGTTTTAGACCCAAATAATTGTTATTTGGTGCTAGCGTTGAGCATGAACATTATATATGGATCTTGTTTAGTGCGAGGCGGTTATTCATTTAAATCGAGAGAATAATGGTTGTTCTATTTATATGAGTAATATCTTTTATGGTCATGCACCCTTGAAGAGTGGTCTATTTTTATTGAATCTCGATTGTGGTGATACACATATTCATAATATTGATGCCAAAAGATGCAAAGTTGATAATGATAGTGCAACATATTTGTGGCACTGTCGTTTAGGTCATATTAGTGTAAAGCGCATGAAGAAACTCCATGCAGATGGGCTTTTGGAATCACTTGATTATGAATCATTTGATACTTGCGAACCATGCCTCATGGGCAAGATGACTAAAACTCCGTTCTCTGGAACAATGGAGCGAGCTAATGACTTATTGGAAATAATACATACCAATGTATGCGGTCCAATAAGTGTTGAGGCTCACGGCGGGTATCGTTATTTTCTAACCTTCGTAGATGATTTGAGTAGATATGGGTATATCTACTTAATGAAACACAAGTCTGAAACATTTGAAAAGTTCAAAGAATTTCAGAGTGAAGTGGAGAATCATCGTAACAAGAAAATAAAGTTTCTACGATCTGATCATTGAGGAGAATATTTGAGTTACGAGTTTGGCCTTCATTTATAACAATGTGGAATATTTTCCAACTCACGCCATCTGGAACACCACAGCGTAATGGTGTGTCCGAGCGTTGTAACCGTACTTTATAAGATATGGTGCGATCTATGATGTCTCTTACCCACTTACCACTATCATTTTGGGGTTATGCATTAGAGACAGCTGCATTCATGTTAAATAGGGCACCGTCTAAATCCGTTGAGACGACACCGTAGAAACGTAACTATCATTTCTTAAAGTTTGGTGTTGCGGCACTTATGTCAAAAGGCTTCAGCCTGATAAGCTCGAACCCAAATCGGAAAAGTGCGTCTTCATAGGATACCCTAAGGAAACAATTGGGTACACCTTCTATCACAAATCCGAAGGCAAGATATTTGTTGCCAAGAGTGGAAACTTTTTGGAGAAGGAGTTTCTCTCGAAAGAAGTGAGTGGGAGGAAAGTAGAACTTGATGAGGTAATTGTACCTTCTCTCAAATTGGAAAGTGGCTCATTAGAGAAATCCGTCCTGTGATGCCTACACCAACTAGATAGGAAGCTAATGATGATGATCATGAAACTTGAGATCAAGTTACTCTTGGACCTCGTAGGTCGAGCGAGCATGTTCCGCTTTTGAGTGGTGCGGTAATCCTGTTCGGAAGTCATGTTACTAGACCATGGCGAATCTACGAACTATGAAGAATTTATGATGAGTCCATATTCCTATAAATGGCTTGAGGCCATGAAATCTGAGATAGGATCCATGTATGAGAACAAAGTGTGGAATTTGGTGGACTTGGCCGATGATCAGCGAGCCATAGAGAATAAATGGATCTTCAAGAAGAAGACTGATCTTGATGGTAATGTTCTTGTCTACAAAGCTGGACTTGTCATAAAGGTTTTCGACAAGTTCAAGGAGTTGACTACGATGAGACTTTCTCACCCGTAGCGATGCTTAAGTCTATCTGAATCATGTTATTAATTGTTGCATTCTATGATTATGAAATCTGGAAATGGACATCAAAACTGCATTACTTAATGGATTTCTTAAAGAAGAGTGATCGTCTCCAACGTATCTATAATTTTATTGTTCCATGCTATTATATTATCTGTTTTGGATGTTTTATATGCATTATTATGCTATTTTATATTATTTTGGGACTAACCTAGAGCCCGTGCAGTTCTGTTTTTCCTTGTTTTAGAGTTCCTTGAAAAGGAATATCAAGCGGAGTCCAAGCGGAATGAAACTTTCGTGATGATTTTTCTTGGACCAGAAGACATCCAAAGGACTTGGAGTACACGTCAGGGAAGCCAAGAGGCACCCACAAGGACGGAGGGTGCGCCCATGGGGTAGGGCGCGCCCCCCACCCTTGTGGGACCCTCGTGACTCCACCGACCTATTTATTCCGCCTATATATTCTGAAATATTCCAAAACAAATCAGGAGAGCCACGAAAACACTTTTCCAACGCCGCAACCTTCTGTACCCGTGAGATCCCATCTAGGGGCCTTTTTGACATCTGACGGAGGGATTCGATCATGGAGGGCTTTACATCAACACCATTGCCTCTCCGATGAAGCGTGAGTAGTTTACCACAGACCTACGGGTCCATAGCTAGTAGCTAGATGGCTTCTTCTCTCTTTGATTCTCAATACCATGTTATCATCGATGTTCTTGGAGATCTATTGACGTAATACCTTTTTGCGGTGTGTTTGCGAGACCCAATGAATTGTGGATTTATGATCATCTTATCTATGAATATTATTTGAATCTCCTATGAATTCTTATATGCATGATTTGATATCTTTGCAAGTCTCTTCGAACTATCGATTTGGTTTGGCCAACTAGATTGGTTTTTCTTGCAATGGGAGAAGTGCTTAGCTTTGGGTTGAATCTTGCACTGCTCGATCCCAGTGACAGAAGAGGAACCGACACGTATTGTATTGTTGCCATCGAGGATAACAAGATCGGGTTTTCATCATATTGCTTGAGTTTATCCCGCTACATCATGTCATCTTACTTAAAGTGTTACTCTGTATGAACTTAATACTCTAGATGCAGGCATGAGTCGGTCGATGTGTGGAGTAATAGTAGTAGATGCAGGCAGGAGTCGGTCTACTTGATACGGACATGATGCCTATATTCATGATCATTGCCTTAGATATTGTCATAACTTTGCGCTTTTCTATCAATTGCTCGATAGTAATTTGTTCACCATCGTAATATTTTCTATCTTGAGAGAAGCCTCTAGTGAAACCTATGGCCCCCGGGTCTACATTCCATCATATAAGTTTTCGATCTACAATTTTATTTTCCTATTTACTTTCTCTGCAATCTATTACTTTCCGTTCCATAAACCAAAAATACCAAAAACATTACTTTACCATTTATCCATCTCTATCAGATCTTACTTTGCAAATAACCATGAAGGGATTGACAACCACTTTATCGCGTTGGGTGCAAGTTGGTGTTTGTTTGTGCAGGTATTTGGTGACTTGTGCATTGTCACCTACTGGATTGATACCTTGGTTCTCAAAACTGAGGGAAATACTTACTCTACTTTGCTGCATCACCCTTTCCTCTTCAAGGGAAAAACCAACGCAAGCTCAAGAGGTAGCAGGAAGAATTTCTGGCGCCGTTGCCCGGGAGATTTACGCCAAGTCAAGTCAAGATTTGTCTCGCGTCAACTTGCCAATTTATGGCGCCGTTCTTTGGGAGATCTCGTAAGCCAAGACATACCAAGTACCCATCATAAACTCTCATCTCTCGCATTACATTATTTGTCATTCGCCTCTCGTTTTCCTCTCACCCAAAGATTTGTCTTTTCTTCGCCTCTCTTTCATTCGTTTTCTTCGCTTGCTTTTTGTGTGCTCATGTGTTAGATTGCTTGCTTTCTCACGATGACTCAAGAGAATACCAAATTGTGTCACTTTTCCAATACCAACAACAATGATTTTATTAGTACTCTGATTGCTCCCGCTACTAATGCGGAATCTTGTGAAATTAATACCGCTTTGCTGAATCTTGTTATGAAATATCAATTTTCCGGCCTTCCCAATGAAGATGCCACATCCCATTTAAACAATTTCGTTGATTTGTGTGATATGCAAAATAAAAAAGATGTGGATAATGATATTGTTAAATTGAAGCTATTTCCGTTCTCACTTCGAGGTCGTGCTAAAACTTGGTGTTCATCTTTGCCTAAAAGTAGTATTGATTCATGGAATAAATGTAAAGATGCTTTTATTTCCAAGTATTTTCCTCTCGCTAAGATCATCTCTCTTAGGACCGATATTATGAATTTTAAGCAACCTGATCATGAACATGTTGCACAATCTTTGGAGAGGATGAAATTGATGATACAAAATTGCCCTACTCATGGTTTGAATTTGCGGATGATTATACAAAAAAATTATGTCGGATTGAATTTTGCTTCTAGAAATCGTTTAGATTCGGCCGCGGGAGGTACTTTTATGGAAACTACTTTAGGATAAGCTACTAAACTCCTAGATAATATTATGGTTAAATATTCTCAATGGCATACCGAAAGATCTTCCACTAGCAAAAAAATGCATGCAATTGAAGAGATTAATGTTTTGAGTGGAAAGATGGATGAGCTTACGAAATTATTTGATAGCAAGAGTGCTCCTATTGATCCTAATGATATGCCTATGGATGTGAATTTTGTTGGTGATGTCTACTACGCAACCTTCTTGTAGACGTTGTTGGGCCTCCAAGTGCAGAGGTTTGTAGGACAGTAGCAAATTTCCCTCAAGTGGATGACCTAAGGTTTATCAATCCGCGGGAGGCGTAGGATGAAGATGGTCTCTCTCAAGCAACCCTGCAACCAAATAACAAAGAGTCTCTTGTGTCCCCAACACACCCAATACAATGGTATATTGTATAGGTGCACTAGCTCGGCGAAGAGATAGTGATACAAGTGCAATATGGATGGTAGATATAGGTTTTGTAATCTGAAAATATAAAAACAGCAAGGTAACTAGCGATAAAAGTGGCGTAAGCGGTATTGCAATGCTAGGAAACAAGGCCTAGGGTTCATACTTTCACTAGTGCAAGTTCTCTCAACAATAATAACATAATTGGATCATATAAATATCCCTCAACATGCAACAAAGAGTCACTCCAAAGTCACAAATAGCGAAGAACAAGCGAAGAGATTATGGTAGGTGCGAAACCACCTCAAAGTTATTCTTTCCGATCAATCCATTGGGCTATTCCTATAAGTGTCACAAACAGCCCTAGAGTTAGTAGTAAAATAACACCTTAAGATACACATAAACCAAAACCCTAATGTCACCTATATACTCCAATGTCACCTCAAGTATCCGTGGGTATGATTATACGATATGCATCACACAATCTCAGATTCATCTATTCAAACCAATACAAAGTACTTCAAAGAGTGCCCCAAAGTTCATGGGCGGAACCATAAGTTGATCACCAAAACATACATCAAGTGAATCTCGTGATATCCCATTGTCACCACACATCGCACGACAAGACATACATCAAGTGTTCTCAAATCATTAAGGACTAAATCCGATAAGATTACTTCAAAGGAAAACTCAATCCATTACAAGAGAGTAGAGGGAGAAGCAACATAAGATCCAACTATAATAGCAAAGCTCGCGATACATCAAGATCGTACCACCTCAAGAACATGAGAGAGAGAGAGAGATCAAACACATAGCTACTGGTACATACCCTCAGCCCTGAGGGTGAACTACTCCCTCCTTGTCATGGAGAGCGCTGGGATGATGAAGATGGCCACCTATGAGGGTTCCCCCCTCCGGCAGGGTGTCGGAACAGGGTCCCGATTGGTTTTTGGTGGCTACAGAGGCTTGCGGCGGCAGAACTCCCGATCTCTTATGTTCATCGAAGGTTTTAGGGTATATTGGTATATATAGGAGGAAGAAGTACGTCAGGGGGGCCACGAGGGGCCCACGAGGGTGGAGGGCACGCCCAGGGGGGTGGGCGCGCCCCCCTTCCTCGTGCCTCCCTCGTTGCTTTCCTGACGTGCACTCCAAGTTCCCCAGATTGCTTTCTGTCCAAAAATAACTTCTCCGGAAGATTTCATTCCGTTTCGACTCCGTTTGATATTCCTTTTCTTGAAACTTGAAACAAGGAAAAACAGAGGCGGCTTTGGGCTCAGGGTTAATAGGTTAGTCCCAAAAATAATATAAAAGTGTAAAATAAGGCCCATAAACATCCAAAACAGATAATATAATAGCATGGAACAATAAAAAATTATAGATACGTTGGAGACATTAGCATCCCCAAGCTTAATTCATGCTAGTCCTCGAGTAGGTAAATGATAGAAATAGAATTTTGATGAAATGCTACCTAACATATTTATCAATGTAATCTTCTTTATTGTAGCAAGAATATTCAGATCCATAAGATTCAAGGCGAAAGTTTAATATTGACATGAATACAATAATACTTCAAGCATACTAACAAAGCAATTATGTCTTCTCAAAATAACATGGCCAAAGAAACCTATCCCTACAAAATCATATAGTGCGGCTATGCTTTATCTTCATCACACAAAATATTTAAATCATGCACAACCCGATGACAAGCCAAGCAATTGTTTCATACTTTTGATGTTCTCAAACTTTTTCAATCTTCACGCAATACATGAGCGTCAGCCATGGACATAGCACTATAGGTGGAATAGAATGGTGGTTGTGGAGAAGACAAAAAGGGATAAGATAGTCTCACATCAACTAGGCGTATCAAAGGGCTATGGAGATGCCCATCAATAAATATCAATGTGAGTGAGTAGGTATTGCCATGCAACGGATGCACTAGAGCTATAAGTGTATGAAAGCTCAACAAAAGAAACTAAGTGGGTGTGCATCCAACTCGCTTGCTCACGAAGACCTAGGGCAATTTGAGGAAGCACATCATTGGAATATACAAGCCAAGTTATATAATGTAAAATTCCCACTAGTATATGAAAGTGACAACATAGGAGACTCTCTATCATGAAGATCATGGTGCTACTTTGAAGCACAAGTGTGGTAAAAGGATAGTAGCATTGTCCCTTCTCTCTTTTTCTCTCATTTTTATTTTTTTTGGGCCTTTTCTCTTTTTTTATGGCCTCTTTTTTTTAAGTCCGGGGTCTCATCCCGAATTGTGGGGGAATTATAGCCTCCATCATCCTTTCCTCACTTGGGACAATGCTCTAAAAATGATGATCATTGATACGTCTCCAACGTATCTATAATTTTTGATTGCTCCATGCTATATTATCTACTGTTTTGGACCATATTGCGCTTTATTTTCCACTTTTATATTATTTTTAGGACTAACCTATTAACGGAGGCCCAACCCGAAATTGCTGTTTTTGCCTATTTGGTGTTTGAAGAAAGCGGAATATCAAGCGAGTCCAAACAGAATGAAACCTTCAGAATGTGATTTTCTCATCGAGATAAGATCCGGAGACTTGGACCCTCCGTCAAGAAAGCCACGAGGCGGTCACGAGGGTGGTGGGCGCCCCCTAGGCGCGCCCCCTGCCTCGTGGGCCCCTCGAAGCTCCACCGACGTACTCCTTCCTCCTATATATACCTACATACCCCCAAACGATCAGATACGGAGCCAAAAACCTAATTCCACCACCGCAAATTTATATATCCATGAGATCCCATCTTGGGGCCTGTTCCGGAGCTCCGCCGGAAGGGGAATCCACCATGGAGGGCTTCTACATCATCATCATAGCCCCTCCGATAAAGTGTGAGTAGTTTACCTCAGACCTTCGGGTCCATAGTTAGTAGCTAGATGGCTTCTTCTCTCTTTTTGGATCTCAATACAATGTTCTCCCCCTCTCTCGTGGAGATCTATTCGCTGTAATCATCTTTTTGCGGTGTGTTTGTTGAGATCGATGAATTGTGGGTTTATGATCAAGTTTATCTATGAACAATATTTGAATCTTCTCTGAATTCTTTTATGTATGATTGGTTATCTTTGCAAGTCTCTTCGAATTATCAGTTTGGTTTGGCCTACTAGATTGGTTTTTCTTGCAATGGGAGAAGTGCTTAGCTTTGGGTTCAATCTTGCGGTGTCCTTTCCCGGTGTGATGAGGGGCAGCAAGGCACGTATTGTATTGTTGCCATCGAGGATAACAAGGCGGGTTTATATCATATTGCATGAATTTATCCTCTACATCATATCATCTTGCTTAAGGCGTTACTCTGTTTTCATTAACTTAATACTCTAGATGCATCTTTGGATAGCGGTCGATGAGTGGAGTAATAGTAGTAGATGCAGGAGGAGGAGTCGGTCTACTTGTCTCGGACGTGATGCCTATATACATGATCATACCTAGATATTCTCATAACTATGCTCAATTCATCAATTGCTCAACATAATTTGTTCACCCACCGTAGAAATACTTATGCTCTTGAGAGAAGCCACTAATGAAATCTATTTTGGGTCAATTCTCATCATATCAATCTCCAATCACTTTATTATTGCTTTGCTTTTACTTTTCCTTTCATTTTACCTTGCATCTTTATCAAAATACCAAAATATTATCTATCATCTCTATCAGATCTCACTCTAAGTAAGTGACCGTGAAGGGATTGACAACCCCTAATCGCGTTGGTTGCGAGGAGCTATCGCTTTGTGTAGGTACGAGGGACTCGCGCATGGCCTCCTCTTGGATTGATACATTGGTTCTCAAAACTGAGGGAAATACTTACACTACTTTGCTGCATCATCCTCTCCTCTTCGGGAAATCAATGCGGTGCTCAAGAGGTAGCAAGAAGAATTTTGGCACCGTTGTCGGGAGTCTACATAAAAGTCAACATACCAAGTACCCATCACAATTCCTTATCTCTTGCATTACATTATTTGCCATTTGCCTCTCGTTTTCCTCTCCCCCACTTCACCCTTGCCGTTTTATTCGCCTTTTCTTCGCCTTCTTCCCGTATGTCTTTTGTTCACATGTGCCTTCTATCTTCTTGCATCTTTGCTTGCTAAAATCTATCATTATGGATCCACTTAAAGTGTTCTACTTGGATCATCTTGATCCTTATCTTTCGTCTTTGAAACCCCAACTAGCCTAGTTGATGGAAATCTTTAGATGAGCATGCTCATTTTTTGCGTCACCGTTTGTATGAAAAAGGGAAACTCTTATGGAGTCAAATAAACAAATTGCTATGTTATGCTTGGAATCTTTGTGAAATTTGTGATTTTACTTGTTGCTCTAAGAACCCTAAAAAACGCCTTCCCTACCTATGTGAGTTTAATGATGATGAAATCTTATCTTGTTATGCAAAGGGTGTTTATAGTTACTATGATATCGAAAAAATTGAAGAATTTGTTGCTTTTAAGGGTGCTTATGAAGTTGCTTCTTTGATTGAAAAGTATGATATTACTCTCTATGAATCTGAAAATTTTGACATACTTAAATATTGCTATGAAAACTATGCTCATAATGTCTATGTCAAAGAATTTATTGAGAGAATGACTGTTGCTTTGGAAGAAAATAATGATATGCATGAATCTATAGATAATGATGATTCCGGTGAATTGATTGAAATATCCCTTGATGAACATGATGCTTGCTATTCTTGTGGCCATGATGTCAATATTTATGAAGATGAATTTGCTATAGTTCCTTATGTTAAACATGAGATCGTTACTATTGCACCCATACTCGATAGCTCCTTCGATGAAAAGCATGATTGCAATGATGTTATTATAAACTCTCTTGACATCAACTGTGTTAATGATATGCAAAACCCTAAGCTTGGGGATGCTAGTTTTGCTATGACTACTATTTGTTGCAATGATCATGATTGGGATGATTCTTCTTATGATCTTGAAAATTTATTTAAACCCCATGATGAATATGAGATTGATAATAGTGTTTGCAATATTATTGAAAGTGGGTTTGGAAGAGTGTCAACTTCAGATCCCACATATTTGGAGAATGTTCAATCTTATGAAATTTTTGATAAAAGTGGGTTTGGAGAGGTTATGACTTTAGTTAATGTTAATCCCACTATTTTGGAAGAGTGTCAACTTTGCATACATGTGGATCGTGTTAAGAATATGTTTTGTGATAGCTATATTATTGAATTTTCTTATGATCCTACATGTAATTATTATCGAGAGAGGAAAATATGGTTGTAGAAATTTTCATGTTACTAAATTACCTCTCGTTATGTTGAGATTGCTATTGTTTCTTTCCGCTTCCTTGCATATGCTAGTTTTTGCTTGCCTTGATAATTTGTTTACCTATAAGATGCCTATGCATAGGAAGTACGTTAGACTTAGATGTGTTTGTCACGTGTTTTATGATGCTCTCTTTGCGCTTCAATTCTTGTCTTTGATGTGAGCATCGTTAAAATTATCAATGCCTAGCTAGGGC
Organism: Aegilops longissima; assembly: GCA_021605205.1. Classification (NCBI taxonomy): domain Eukaryota; kingdom Viridiplantae; phylum Streptophyta; class Magnoliopsida; order Poales; family Poaceae; genus Aegilops; species Aegilops longissima. The sequence continues at coordinate 28,015 of JAHIAM010003133.1, forward strand.
CGTTAAGCGATAGCGCTTGTTGGGAGGCAACCCAATTTTATTTTAGTCTTTTGCTTTTGTTTCTGTTTAGGAATAAATAATCCATCTACCTTCTGTTTAGATGTGGTTTATCTTTTAATTAGTGTTTGTGCCAAGTTAAACCTATAGGATCTTCTTGGATGATAGTTATTTGATCTTGCTGTAATTTCCAGAAACTTTCGGTTCACGAAAACAATTATTAAAATTCACCAGAACGCGATAAAATAGTGATTCGAATTGCTGCTGATCAATAAAAAATTGCCTAGGTCGTCCTATTTTTCTGAATTTTGAAGTTCCAGAAGTTTGCGTTAGTTACAGATTACTACAGACTGTTCTGTTTTTGGCAGATTCTGTTTTTCGTGTGTTGTTTGCTTATTTTGATGAATCTAAGGCTAGTAAAATAGTTTATAATCCATAGAGAAGTTGGAATATAGTAGGTTTAACACCAATATAAATAAATAATGAGTTCATTACAGTACCTTGAAGTGGTCTTTTGTTCTTTCGCTAACGGAGCTCACGAGATTTCTGTTGAGTTTCGTGTTGTGAAGTTTTCAAGTTTTGGGTAAATTCTTTTGATGGATTATGGAACAAGGAGTGGCAAGAGCCTAAGATCGGGGATGCCCATGGAACCCCCAAGATAATCCAAGTACACCAAAAAGTCAAAGGTTTGGGATGCCCCGGAAGGCATCCCCTCTTTCGTCTACTTCCGTCGGTAATTTTACTTGGAGCTATATTTTTATTCACCACATGATATGTGTTTTGCTTGGAGCGTCTTGTATAATTTGAGTCTTTGCTTTTAGTTTACCACAATCATCCTTTCTGTACACACCTTTTGAGAGAGCCATACATGAGTTGGAATTTGATAGAATACTCTATGTGCTTCACTTATATCTTTTGAGCTATATAGTTTTGCTCTAGTGCTTCACTTATATCTTTTAGAACACGGTGGTGGATTTGTTTTATAGAAACTATTGATCTCTCATGCTTCACTTAGATTATTTTAGAGTCTTCATTAGCATGGTAATTTGCCTAATAATAATAATATGCTTGGTATTCAAGATTTGTAAGACTTTCTTTTGAGTGCGTTGAATACTAAGAAAAGTTTGATGCTTGATAATTGTTTTGAGATATGGAGGTGATAATATCAAAGTCGTGCTAGTTGAGTAGTTGTGAATTTGAGGAATGCTTGTGTTGAAGTTTGCAAGTCCGTAGCATGCACGTATGGTAAGCGTTATGTAACAAATTTGAAACATGAGGTGTTATTTGATTGTCCTCCTTATGAGTGGCGGTCGGGGACGGCGATGGTCTTTTCCTACCAATCTATCCCCTAGGAGCATCGCATAGTACTTTGGTTTTGATGGCTTGTAGATTTTTGCAATAAGTATATGAGTTCTTTATGACTAATGTTGAGTCCATGGATTATCGCACTCTCACCTTCCATCATTGCTAGCCTCTTGATGCCGTGCATTGCCCTTTCTCACATTGAGAGTTGGTGCAAACTTAGCGGTGCATCAAACCCGTGATATGATCGCTCTTTCACACATAAACCTCCTTATATCTTCCTCAAAACAGCCACCATACCTACCTATTATGGCATTTCCATAGCCATTTCGAGATATATTGCCATGCAACTTTCCACCATACCGTTCATCATGACACATTTGTCATTGTCATATTGCTAGCATGATCATGTAGTTGACATAGTATTTGTGGCAAAGCCACCGTTCATAATTCTTTCATACATGTCACACTTGGTTCATTGCATATCCTGGTACACCGCCGGAGGCATTCATATAGAGCCATACTTTGTTCTAGTATCGAGTTGTAATCATTGAGTTGAAAATAAATAGAAGTGTGATGATCATCATTTTCTAGAGCATTGTCCCAAGTGAGGTAAAAAAAGAGAGAAAGACCATAAAAAAGGAAGGCCCAAAAATAGAAAAAAATAGAAAAAAATGAGAGAAAAAGAGAGAAGGGACAATGTTACTATCCTTTGCCACACTTGTGCTTCAAAGTAGCACCATAATCTTCATGATAGAGAGTCTCTTGTTTTTTCATTTTCATATACTAGTGGGAATCTTTCATTATAGAACTTGGCTTGTATATTCCAACAATGGGCCTCCTCAAGTGCCCTAGGTCTTCGTGAGCAAGCAAGTTGGATGCACACCCACTTAGTTTCTTTTGTTGAGCTTTCATACATTTATAGCTCTAGTGCATCCGTTGCATGGCAATCCCTACTCCTTGCATTAACATCAACCGATGGGAATCTCCATAGCCTATTGATTAGCCTCATTGATGTGAGATCTTCTCCTTTTTTGTCTTCTCCACATAACCCCATCATCATATTCTATTCCACCCATGTGCTATATCCATGGCTCATGCTCATGTATTGCGTGAAGGTTTATAAGTTTGAGATTACTAAAGTATGAAACAATTGCTTGGCTTGTAATCGGGTTTGTGCATGATGAGAGCATTCTTGTGTGTGAAAATGGAGCATGACTAAACTATATGATTTTGTAGGGATGAACTTTCTTTGGCCATGTTATTTTGAGATGACATAATTGCTTAGTTAGTATGCTTGAAGTATTATTATTTTTATGTCAATATGAACTTTTGTCTTGAATCTTTTGGATCTGAATATTCATACCACAATTAAGAAGGTTTACATTGAAATTATGCCAAGTAGCACTCCGCATCAAAATTCTCTTTTATCATTTACCTACTCGAGGACGAGCAGGAATTAAGCTTGGGGATGCACGATCGTCTCCAACGTATCTATAATTTTTATTGCTCCATGCTATATTATCTACTGTTTTGGACCATATTGGGCTTTATTTTCCACTTTTATATTATTTTGGGACTAACCTATTAACCGGAGGCCCAGCCCGAATTGCTGTTTTTTGCCTATTTGGTGTTTCAAAGAAAAGGAATATCAAGCGGAGTCCAAGCGGAATGAAACCTTGGGAGCGTGATTTTCTCATCAGATAAGACTCAGGAGACTTCGACCCTCAGTCAAGAAAGCCACGAGGCGTTCACGAGGGTGGAGGGCGTGCCCCCTCCCCCTGGGCGCGCCCCCTGCCTCGTGGGCCTTGAAGCTCCACCGGCGTACTCCTTCCTCCTATATATACCTACATTACCCCCAAGCGATCGGATCACGGGCCAAAACCTAATTCCACCGCCGCAACTTTACGTATCCACGAGATCCCATCTTGGGGCCTGTTAGGAGCTCCACGGAAGGGAATCCACCATGGAGGCTTCTACATCATCATCATAGCCCCTCCGATGAAGTGTGAGTAGTTTACCTCAGACCTTGGGTCCATAGTTAGTAGCTAGATGGCTTCTTCTCTCTTTTTGGATCTCAATACAATGTTCTCCCCCTCTCTCGTGGAGATCTATTCGATGTGATCTTCTTTTTGTGGTGTGTTTGTTGAGATCGATGAATTGTGGGTTTATGATCAAGTTTATCTATGAACAATATTTGAATCTTCTCTGAATTCTTTTATGTATGATTGGTTATCTTTGCAAGTCCCTTCGAATTATCAGTTTAGTTTGGCCTACTAGATTGGTTTTTCTTGCAATGGGAGAAGTGCTTAGCTTTGGGTTCAATCTTGCGATGTCCTTTCCCAGTGACAGTAGGGGCAGCAAGGCACGTATTGTATTGTTGCCATCGAGGGTAACAAGATGGGATTTATATCGTATTGCATGAATTTATCCCTCTACATCATGTCATCTTGCTTAAGGCGTTACTCTGTTTTCATTAACTTAATACTCTAGATGCATGCTGGATAGCAGTCGATGAGTGGAGTAATAGTAGTAGATGCAGGCAGGAGTCGGTCTACTTGTCTCGGACGTTATGCCTATATACATGATCATACCTAGATATTCTCATAACTATGCTCAATTCTATCAATTGCTCAACAGTAATTTGTTCACCCACCGTAGAAATACTTATGCTCTTGAGAGAAGCCACTAGTAAAATCTATGGCCCCCGGGTCTATTCTCATCATATCAATCTCCAATCACTTTATTATTGATTTGCTTTTACTTTTGCCTTTTATTTTACCTTGCATCTGTATCAAAAATACCAAAAATATTATCTATCATCTCTATCAGATCTCACTCTCGTAAGTGACCGTGAAGGGATTGACATCCCCTAATCGCGTTGGTTGCGAGGAGCTATTCGCTTTGTGTAGGTACGAGGGACTCATGGCGTGGCCTCCTCTTTGGATTGATACCTTGGTTCTCAAAAATGAGGGAAATACTTACGCTACTTTGCTGCATCATCCTCTCCTCTTTGGGAAATCCAACGCAGTGCTCAAGAGGTAGCAATCATCACACTTTTATTTACTTACAACTCAACAATTACAACTCAATACTTAGAACAAGATATGACTCTATGTGGATGCCTCCGTGATGTGCGTGTCGGTGTACTAGAGTAGGGGTACCCTAGTATCCCGAACTTGTGCAGGCGGTTGCAACACCAGCGGCAAGGCTTGCCGGTGACCGCCAAGGTCCTCCGTAGTTCCTTTGGAACCATTCAATAACAAAGTATTCAAGCCAAGGAGACAAGGCCCGGCAAGAGGAGCTTGCGGGAAGATAACAAGGCATCTCGAGGAACTTGCCGCGACAGCGCCACGCGTCCGGCAAGGCCCGTGAACGACGAGCTTCCGGACGCGACAAGACGACGACCGCGGCAAGGCGCTTGTCGCGGCAAACCACCACTCTGTACCAGCGCTCCGGCACATCCACCAGCGTGCATACAGGACCTTTCGGTAGCGTGGCAAGAAAGGCTGTCTTGGCGGCGGTCTTGTGATGCAAGCGGCGCTGACAAGATTGCCATCGTGGCAAGCGATGGCGTCCCTGACGGTCCCTTTTTGCACTATTTGGGCGACGTAGACGGGCATTTAATGCCTTTGTCCCCTGCCGTCAGGGTTAGGTATGATACACTGTACAGGTAGTTGTACCAACCGCAATTCCTTTTCCATTTTTACCCTTGTCTACGTTGCCACCTGTCGGAGACCCCTTTAGCATATAAAAGGAGGCCCATGCGCGACGTAGAAGGGGTTCGAAGGCAAAAAAACACTCACGCTCTGTCTCATTAGCAGCTCTCATGTCTTGTAGCACTCAGCGCTCGAGCAAGAACTCAATACACTCGGACATGCAGCGGTAGGAGTGTTATCTCTCGGAGAGCTCGAAGCTGGGTAAACTGCTCGTGTGCCGCCTCGATCTGCTCTTCATGCGATCTCCGCCCCCGCCCGAACGAAAGGGCTCGGTCCGCCGGTCCCATAGGTGTTCGTGGATCAGTTTCCCGACATCTTTGGCGCGCCCGGTAAAGGCGTCGAGGTTGTGTGAACCTGATCCGGCGTTCACGAGCTAGATCTTCATCTTCTTCATCGACATGCCACCGAAGAAGAAGGCGGAGGCAGCTGTTCCGTCACGTCGATCCCACCACCACCGGAGCAAATGGGTGGTGGGGTAGGCGCCAGCGGAAGAAACGGACGTCGACGAGGGCCACGGTGCTGCCAGGTCAAGGACAAGGCTGCGCAGACCTCGGCGTCCGTACATGCACGCGCCCATCTCGGGGCGTGGGACCAACAGCGTCATGGTACTCGCGGTGCCATCGTTCGTTGGGCCAAGATCGAGCTGGTGGATCTCGGGGTGCTCAAGACCAGCATGCGCCAACATGCTGGCACGGCGAAACGCGGTCGCTGGGCGGGATCTGCTCCTTCTAACATAGTTAGAAGTCCGAGCATATCCGCACCGCGCCGTTCGCCCTGCCGCCCACCACTCCAGCGAAGCTTTGGCGCGAGCTCAACTGCTCTGGATTACCCTCCAACGGCGAGACAAGATCGATGAATGGAGGCCACCATTGAGTCTCATCGGCCGCCAGCGGCGACACTCCCGACAGCCGAGTACATCGCTGCCGGCAGGACTGCCGGCGCGAGCGATGGCGGCGAAATCGGTGGCGGTGCAACCACCATGCACTCTCCACCCGAAGGCGAGATCGCCGACTCGCGGATCCACCTCGACAGCGACTCCACCGCATCATCAGATCCACGAGCTCGTCGCGATCAGCGCCAAGTTCTTCACGACGACAGCAGCAAGAAGACGCTCGAACTTCGCATCGGCGCCCGAAAAGCGGCGTCAATCGGACCAGCGGCTGGGCCCTCTGTCGACATGCATGCACCGGGGAACAGGCGACTTGCCGTGCGCGGTAGGTTGCCCTGCGTTCACTCGTGAGCTGCGGCAAGTCGATGGCCCAGCATGAAGAATTTCAAGCAGGCGTACGAGAGAAATGCGGCGGCAAGTCGCATCCGTCGGAGTTCCTCGGCATCTACACCATTGCGGTGCAAGCTGCGGCGAGGCGACAAGATCTGGCCAACTACTTCCGCTGGTGCTCAAGCCCAATCCAGATCCTGGCCATCTACATTCAGAGATTCAGCCGTGTACGGCACAACATCCGAGATGTCCACCTGCGCGCGATAATCAGCGCGTTCCATCGAATGTGCGAAACCGCAGGATGAGGAGGAGATGGCGATGTGCAAGATCGAAGGCGTCGATGAGCTATATGCCTGGGCGACAAGTGTGCGCGTCTTTGAGGAAGGAGAAACTCCCGGAGAGAATACAGGAGCAGGAGGATCGATAGTGAGGAGGCTGCCCGGCAAAGAAAAACCGGCGGCGGAACAACGGGAAGAAGAAAGGCAAAGATGTGCTAGTCGTTGAGCAGTCCGGCAGCAGAGGTGGCGCCAAGAAAGCCAAAACTGGTAGCTCCGGCGAGAGATTGCCGCGAGCACCAACTACCGAGCTGTGGCGGTCGCCGACAAGCGGGGCGGCACCAACAAGCGATCTTGCAAGATCCACCGCACCAAGGGCCATGACCTCAGAGCTGCAAGAAGGTCGAGCAGCTTGTCGAGCAACAAAAGGCTGAATCTGAGCGGCGACAATTAGAAGGCCAGGAAGGTCTTTGGAGGAGCGGCAAGAAAGCGCCCGGCGAGGAGGCCTTGCGGCAAGGCCAAGCGGCGGCAAGGAGACAGACCTCCAGCGGCGCGACAAGGATGAAGATAGCGGCGGCGATGAAGATATGGATGATGGCGAAACCGATGAGCAGGAGTTCGAGAAAGCCACAGAGGTCCTTTGCGTTGTGGCGGTGCTTCTCGCATACTTCACACCACCAACTCAAGCGGTGGGTGCGGGAAGTCAATGCGGCGAGAACCACCCGTCGAGTCACGCAAGCCTCGAAATGGTCCGGACGCCTATCATCTTTGATATTGAGGACCACCCGATCGCATAACTGCGGTCGGGTGCTTGCCGATGTTGGTCTCACCAACAATCCGCAACCTCAAGGTCACTAAGATGCTAGTTGGCGGCGGGCCGGCGAACCTGATCTCCTCCGCGGTACTCCGAAACTCCGGATCACGATGGCGAACTCGAAGAGACGGCACATTCAAGGAATCAATCCGGGAAGGAGCAAGCGAAGGAAAGATCACGTTGCGGTGACATTTGGCAGCGAGTTGAACTTCAGGACTGAGAGGGTCACTTTTGGCGTTGCTGACTTTCCATTGCCTTACAATGGGATACTCGGTCGTCCGGCACTCGCCAAATTCATGGCAGCCTCTCACTATGCATACAACATCTTTGAAGATGCGAGCCCGATAAGTGTCATCTCGTCCTGGTGACAAGAAGGATGCTCTTATCTGCACCGACAAGATCTACCGGGAAGCAGCAGCCGCAACAGATCGCAAGTCACTTGTCGTTGAAGCTCCCGGGGCGAAGAAGAAGACCAAGTCCGGCAAGAGTTCTGATGCCCACTCCGGCAAGCGCACCTCTTGGTGCTGCGCTACCGTCGAGGACGCACCATCGAGCTCCACCGGCAAGTGTAAGAAGACAATGGCAGCTCCGCCAGAGACCAAGAAGGTGTCCGCCAAGGAGGATGGCACTGGTGGTACCTTTACCATCAGTGCCACTCTCGACCCTAAATAGGAAGCGCTCGTTGCTTTCTGCGGTAACGTCGGCGTATTTGCGTGGCAACCGTCGACATCCCGGTGTTCCTGGAAAGTAATCGAGCACCATCTTGCCGTCTGTCCTCATCGCGGCCCGTCAAGCATAAAGTCGAGGAAGCGAGCGGTGGGCGCCAGAATTCATCGCGAAGAAATCAAGAAATTGGAAGCAGCAGGCCTTGTCGGAGGTGCTCCATCCTCGTGGTTGGCCAACCACAGTCGTGCGCCAAGGCAAGCAGGAAATGGAGGCTTTGTATCGACTTTACCGATGTCAATAAAGCTTGTCCCAAAGACCCATTTCCCTTACCGCGCATCGACCAGATTGTTGACTCCACGGGCGGATGTGACTTGCTTTCATTTCTTGATGCATACTCAGGATACCATCAGATCTTCATGGCAGAAGAGGATGAGGAGAAGACCGCATTCATCACCCCATGCGGCACATACTGTTTCGTATGGATGCCTTTCGGTTTAAAGAATGCTGGTTCAACATTTGCAAGGGTAGTCCATGACACTTTTGAGCCGCAAATACACAGAAATGTGGAGGCCTACATGGATGACATAGTGGTCAAGAGCAAGGACAAGACGACTCTGATTCAAGATTTAGACGAAACCTTTGCAAATCTGCGCAAGATCAACCTCAAGCTCAATCCCGAGAAGTGTGTGTTTGGAGTCCCCTCCGGCAAGCTTCTCGGGTTCTTTGTGTCTCAGCGGGGAATTGAAGCCAATCCCGACAAGATCAAGGCCATTGAGCAGATTGAAGCACCCAAGCGCGTCAAGGATGTACAAAGACTTGCCGGTTGCGTAGCTGCTCTCAGCAGGTTTATATCTAGGTCTGCTGAGCATGCCTGCCATTTTCAAAATATTGAAAAAGGCAGGTCAATGAAATGGACTCGAGCGGAGGCTGCACTGCAGGACTTAAAGAGATACCTGTCCTCCACTCCAACACTTGTCGCACCTAAGCCACAAGAGAAGTTGCTGCTATATATAGCGGCAACCAATCAAGTGGTTAGTGCTGCGTTAATAGCGGAGAGGAGGCGGATGATGAGCCAGCAACCACGGCGGATGCATCCGGCGACAAGCGGGGACTTCACCGGCAAGCTCTTCCCGACAAAGATGGATCTGCGAGCGCATGAGAAGATCTGAGAAAAGAATGGTGCAGCGCCCAGTTTACTTTGTCGGTTCCCTTACGCAGGGGCTAGGTCAAGGTACTACGGTGTGCGAAATTGCTTTCGGCCTTCTCATGGCCTCGAAAGCTCGCCATTACTTCCAAGCACATGAGATCACAGTTGTCACTCGTTTTCCGCTGAAGAGGATCTGCAAAATCCGAAGCAACAGCAGGATTGTCGAGTGGGCCTTTGGAACTATCAAGCTTTGGCCTCAAGTTTGAGAGCACTTCGACTATCAAAGCGAGCATTGGCGGAGTTTGTAGCAGAATGGGCGCCAACACAAGATGAAGAAATTCGAAGCGAGCATCCCGTCAAGGAAGCAAGCAAAGAGTGGCTGATGTACTTTGATGGTGCCTTCTCGCTGCAAAGGCGCCGGTGGGCGTGCTACTTGTTGCACCGCGGAGAGCACCTCAAGTCGTAGTCGGATGCACTTTCCCAAGGAGCAAGCAACGAACAATACTACAGAGTATGAAGGTTTGCTTGCGGTCTCGAGATCGCAGAGACCTTGGGATCAAGAAGCTCATTATCGGGGTGACTCACAGCTTGTCGTCCGCCAAGTGAACAAGAATTATCGAGTCCGTTGATGGAAGCTTACGTTGATGAAGTGAGAAAGCTAGAAGAGCACTTTGACTGCCCTACAGATGGAACATGTTCCAAGAGCTCAGAACGACATTGCCGATGGCCTGTCGAAGTGAAGGAAATATGCCCTAGAGGCAATAATAAAGTTATTATTTATTTCCTTATATCATGATAAATGTTTATTATTCATGCTAGAATTGTATTAACCGGAAACATAATACATGTGTGAATACATAGACAAAGCAGTGTCACTAGTATGCCTCTACTTGACTAGCTCGTTAATCAAAGATGGTTATGTTTCCTAACCATAGACATGAGTTGTCATTTGATTAACGGGATCACATCATTAGGAGAATGATCTGATTGACATGACCCATTCCGTTAGCCTAGCACTTGATCGTTTAGTATGTTGCTATTGCTTTCTTCATGACTTATACATGTTCCTGTAACTATGAGATTATGCAACTCCGTTTACGGAGGAACACTTTTGGTGCTACCAAGCGTCACAGCGTAACTGGGTGATTATAAAGGAGTACTACAGGTGTCTCCAAAGGTACATGTTGGGTTGGCGTATTTGAGATTAGGTTTTGTCCTCCGATTGTCGGAGAGGTATCTCTGGGCCTTCTCGGTAATACTCATCACCTAAGCCTTGCAAGCATTGTAACTAATGAGTTAGTTATGAGATGGCGTATTCGGAGCGAGTAAAGAGACTTGCGGTAATGAGATTGAACTAGGTATTGGATACCGGCGATCAAATCTCGGGCAAGTAACATACCGATGACAAAGGGAACAAAGTATGTTGTTATGCGGTTTGACCGATAAAGATCTTCGTAGAATATGTAGGAGACCAATATGGGCATCCAGGTTCCGCTATTGGTTATTGACCGAGAATAGTTCTAGGTCATGTCTACATAGTTCTCGAACCCGTAGAATCCATGCAACAAGGTTTCGATGACGGTTATATTATGAGTTTATGAGTTTTGATGTACCGAAGGAGTTAGTCCGGATGAGATCGGGGACATGACGAGAGTCTCGAAATGGTCGAGGCGTAAAGATCGATATATTGGACGACTATATTCGGAGTTCGGAAAGGTTCGAATGATTGGTATTTTGAGATGCTGGGAGTTACGGAATTCGCGGGGAGAAGTATTGGGCCTTATTGGGCCCTGCAGGAAGAGAGGGGCTGCCTAGGGCAGGCTGCGCGCCCAAGGCCTAGTCCGAATTGGACTAGGGGAGGCCGCACCCTTCCTCCCTTCCCCTTCCTACTCTCCTACTCCTACTAGGAAAGGAGAGTCCTACTCCGGTGGGAGTAGGACTCCCCCTGTCGCGCCTCCTCCTTGGCCGCCACCTCCTCCTTGCTCCTTTATATCTGAGGCAGGGGCACCCCATAACACACAAGTTGATCTACGGATCGTTCCTTAGCCGTGTGCGGTGCCCCTTCCACCATATTCCACCGGTCATATCGTCGTGAGAGCTTAGGCGAAGCCTGCGCGGAGAAGTCATATCGTCGCGGAGCTTAAGCGAAGCCTTGCGTCGGTGGAGCATCAACATCGTCACTGCCCCGTCGTCTTGTGGAACTCATCCCGACACTTTGCTGGATCGGAGTCGGGGATCGTCATCGAGCTGAGCGTGTGCAGAACTCGGAGGTGCCGTCGTTCGGTGCTTGGATCGATCGGATCGTGAAGGCGTCGACTACATCAACCGCGTTGTTATAGCGCTTCGCTTCGGCGGCGACAAGCGATGCTACGATGGAGATCAAGGTGTCGCGCCGGTGGCGATGGTGATCATGGCGGTGCTTGGCGATGGAATCACAAGCACAAGATGATGATGACCATATCATATCACTTATATTGATTGCATGTGATGTTTATCCTTTATGCATCTTATCTTGCTTTGATTGGCGGTAGCATTATAAGATGATCTCTCACTAAAATTATCAAGAAGTGTTCTCCTGAGTATGCACCGTTGCCAAAGTTCGTAGTACCCGGACACCGCGTGATGATCGGGTGTGATAAGTTCTCGTCCATCTACAACGGGTGCAAAACAGTTGCTGCGTGGAATACTCAGGTTAAACTTGGCGAGCCTTGCATATAACAGATATGGCCTCGGAACACGGAGACCGAAAGGTCGAGCGTGAATCATATAGTAGATATGATCAACATAGTGATGTTCACCATTGAAACTACTCCATCGCGCGTGATGATCGGACATGGTTTAGTTGATTTGGATCACGTGATCACTTAGATGACTAGAGAGATGTCTGTCTAAGTGGGAGTTCTTAAATAATATGATTAATTGAACTTTAATTTATCATGAACTTAGTCTGGTAGTATTTTGCAAATTATGTTGTAGATCAATAACTCGCGTTGTTGCTTCCCTATGTTTGTTGCTTTCATATGTTTATTTTGATATGTTCCTAGAGAAAATTATGTTGAAAAATGTTAGTAGCAATGATGCGGATTGGATCCGTGATCTGAGGTTTATCCTCGTTCTGCTGCCTGAAAAATTATGTCCTTAATGCACGCTAGGTGACAAACCTATTGCAGGAAGCGGATGAGGCGTTATGAGCGTTTGGATAGCTCAAATATGATGACTACTTGATAGTTTAGTGCACCATGCTTAAAGGCTTAGAATCGGGACTTCAAAGGCGTTTTGAGCGTCATGGACCATATGAGATGTTCGAGGAATTGAAGTTAATATTTCAAGCAAATACCGAGTTGAGAGATATGAAGTCTCCAACAAGTTCTATAGCTAAAAGATGGAGGAGAATCGCTCAACTAGTGAGCATGTGCTCAGATTATGCAGGTACTTCAATCGCTTGAATCAAGTGGGAGTTAATCTTCGGATAAGATAGTGATTGACGAGAATTCTCTAGTCACCATCACCAAGTTAGTAGAACTTCGTGATGAACTATAATATGCAAGGGATGACAAAAGTAATTCCCAAGCTCTTACGTGATGCTGAAATCGCGAAGGTAGAAATCAAGAAAAGAGCATCAAGTGTTGATCATTGACAAGACCACTAGTCTCAAGGAAAAGGGCAAAGGAAGAAGGGAACTTCAAAAGAGCGGCAAGCAAGTTGCTACTCGGTGAATAAGCCCAAGTCGGACCTAAGCACGAGACTAAGTGCTTTTGCTACAATGGAATTAGTCCTTTGGGCGGAACTACCCCAAGTGTTTGGCGGATAAGAAGGATGGCAAAGTGAACAAGGTATATTTGATATACAGATTATTGATGTATATTTTACTAGTGTTCATAGCAACCCCTCGGTATTTGATACTAGTTAGGTTGCTAAGAGTAGTAACTTCGAAGCGGGAGTTGCAGAATGAAGCAGAAACTAGTTGAAGGGAAGTGGCGATGAGTGTTGGAAGTAGTTCCAAGATTGATATGATCATCATCGCACACTCCATATACTTTCGGGATTAGTGTTAAACCGAAATAAATGTTATTTGGTGTTTGCGTTGAGCATGAATATGATTTGATCATGTTTATTGCAAAAGCGGTTATTCATTTAAAGTCAAAGAATAATTGTTGTTACATTTAAATGAATAAAACCTTGATGGTCATACACCCAATGAAAATAGTTTTCAAAGCGGTTATTCATTTAAAGTCAAAGAATAATTGTTGTTACATTTAAATGAATAAAACCTTCAATGGTCATACACCCAATAAAAATAGTTTGTTGGATCTCGATCGTAGTAATACACATATTCATAATATTGATGCCAAAAGATGCAAAGTTAATAATGATAGTGCAACTTATTTGTGGCCTTGCCGTTTAGGTCATATTGGTGTAAAGCGCATGAAGAAACTCCATCTTGATGGGATTTTGGAATCACTTGATTATGAATCACTTGATGCTTACGAACCATGCCTTATGGGCAAGATGACTAAAGACTCATTCTCCGGAACAATGGGCGAGCAAATGACTTATTGGAAATAATACATCTTGATATATGCGGTCCGATGAGTGTTAAAGCTCACGGCAAGTATCGTTATTTTCTGACCTTCACAAGATGATTCGAGCAGATATGAGTATATCTACTTGATGAAACACAAGTCTGAAACATTTGAAAAGTTCAAAGAATTTCAGAGTGAAGTGAAGAATCATCGTAACAAGAAAATAAAAGTTTCTATGATATGATCGCAGAAGAAAAATATTTGAGTTGCGAGTTTGGCCTTGATTAAAACAATGTGGAATAGTTTCACAGCTCCATACATGGAACACCATAACGTAATGGTGTGTCGAGCGTCATAACCGCACTTTATTTGATATAGTGCGATCTATGATGTCTCTTATCGATTTACCACTATCGTTTTGGGGTTATGCATTAGAGACAACTGCATTCACGTTTAATAGGGCACCATCTAAATCCGTTGAGGCGACACCGTATGAACTATGGTTTAACGATGAACCCTAAGCTATCGTTTCTTAAAGTTTGGAGTTGTGATGCTTATGTGAAAAAGTTTTCAACTGATAAGCTCGAACCCAAATCGAGAATGCGTCTTCATAGAATACCCAAAGGTAACTATTGGGTACACCTTCTATCACAGATCCGAAGGCAAGTTATTCGTTGCTAAGATGGATCCTTTCTAGAGAAGAAGTTTCTCTCGAAAGAAGTGAGTGGGAGGAAAGTAGAACTTGATGAGGTAATTGTACCTTCTCCTTATTGGAAAGTAGTTCATCACGAAATCAGTTCGGTGATTCCTACACCAATTAGTAAGGAAGTTAATGATAATGATCATGAAACTTCAGATCAAGTTGCTACCAAACCTCGTGGGTCTTCGAGTAAGATCCGCACCGAGTGGTGCGGTAATCATGTTACGGAAGTCATGTTACTAGACCATGATGAACCTCACGAACTATGAGGAAGCGATGATGAGCCCAGATTCATGAAATGGCTTAAGGCCATGAAATCTGAGATAGGATCCATGTATGAGAACAAAGTATGGACTTTGATTGACTTGCTCTATGATCGGCAAGCCATGTGAAATAAATGGATCTTCAAGAGGAAGATGGACACGATAGTAGTGTTACTATCTACAAAGCTCGACTTGTTGCAAAGGTTTTCGACAAGTTCAAGGTGTTGAATACGATGAGATTTTCTCACACTCGTAGCGATGCTTAAGTCTATCCGAATCATGTTAGCAATTGCCACATTTTATGAAATCGGCAAATGGATGTCAAAACTGCATTCCTTAATGGATTTATTAAAGAAGAGTTGTATATGATGCAACAGAAGATTTTGTCAATCCTAAAGGTGCTAACAAAATGTGCAAGCTCAGCGATCCATCAATGGACTGGTGCAAGCATCTCGGAGTTGGAATATCGCTTTGATGTGTTGATCAAAGCATATGATTTTATCTGAGACTTTTGGAAAGGCTGTATTTACAAGAAAGTGAGTGGGAGCACTACAACATTTCGATAAGTATATGTGAATGACATATTGTTGATGGAAATAATGTAGAATTATTCTACAAAGCATAAAGGAGTATTTGAAAGGAGTTTTTCAAAGAAGGACCTCGGTGAAGCTGCTTACATATTGAGCATCAAGATCTATAGAGATAGATCAAGGCGCTAGATAAGTTTTTCAATGAATACATACCTTGACAAGATTTTGAAGTAGTTCAAAATGGAGCAGTCAAAGAAAGAGTTCTTGCACTGTGTCACAAGGTGTGAGATTGAGTAAGACTCAAAACCCGACCACGGCGAGAAGATAGAAAGAGAATGAAAATCATTCCTATGCATCAGCCATAGGTTCTATAAAGTATGTCATGCTGTGTGCGGATCTATTGCATACCCTACCACTAAGATTGGCAAGGGAGTGCAATAGTGATCTAGGAAGTAGATCAATGGACAGCGGTCAAAATTATCCTTAGTAGAATAAGGATATGTTTCTCGATTATGGAAGTGAAAAAAAAGGTTAAATGCGTAAAGGGTTACGTCGATGCAAGTTTTAACACTAATCTAGATGACTCACGAGTCTCAATCTGGATACATATTGAAAGTGGGAGCAATTAGCTAGAGTAGCTCCGTGCGAGCATTGTAGACATAGAAATTTGCAAAATACTTACGACTCTGAATGTAGCAGACCCGTTGACTAAAATTATCTCACAAGCAAAAACATGATCACACCTTAGTACTCTTTGGGTGTTAATCACATAGCGATGTGAACTAGATTACTGACTCTAGTAAACCCTTTGGGTGTTGGTCACATGTCGATGTGAACTATGGGTGTTAACCACATATAGATGTGAACTATTGATGTTAAATCACATGGCGATGTGAACTAGATTATTGACTCTAGTGCAAGTGGGAGACTGAAGGAAATATTCCCTAGAGGCAATAATAAAGTTATTATTTATTTCCTTATATCATGATAAATGTTTATTATTCATGCTAGAATTGTATTAACCGGAAACATAATACATGTGTGAATACATAGACAAGCAGTGTCACTAGTATGCCTCTACTTGACTAGCTCGTTAATCAAAGATGGTTATGTTTCCTAACCATAGACATGAGTTGTCATTTGATTAACGGGATCACATCATTAGGAGAATGATCTGATTGACATGACCCATTCCGTTAGCCTAGCACTTGATCGTTTAGTATGTTGCTATTGCTTTCTTCATGACTTATACATGTTCCTGTAACTATGAGATTATGCAACTCCGTTTACGGAGGAACACTTTGGGTGCTACCAAGCGTCCTAGCGTAACTGGGTGATTATAAAGAAGTACTACAGGTGTCTCCAAAGGTACATGTTGGGTTGGCGTATTTGAGATTAGGTTTTGTCCTCCGATTGTCGGAGAGGTATCTCTGGGCCTTCTCGGTAATACTCATCACCTAAGCCTTGCAAGCATTGTAACTAATGAGTTAGTTATGAGATGATGTATTACGGAGCGAGTAAAGAGACTTGCGGTAATGAGATTGAACTAGGTATTGGATACAAGCGATCAAATCTCGGGCAAGTAACATACCGATGACAAAGGAACAAAGTATGTTGTTATCGGTTTGACCGATAAAGATCTTCGTAGAATATGTAGGACCAATATGGGCATCAGGTTCCGCTATTGGTTATTGACGAGAATAGTTCTAGGTCATGTCTACATAGTTCTCGAACCGTAGGAATCCTTGCAACAAGGTTTCGATGCGGTTATATTATGAGTTTATGAGTTTTGATGTACGAAGGAGTTGAGTCCCGGATGAGATCGGGGACATGACGAGAGTCTCGAAATGGTCGAGGCGTAAAGATCGATATATTGGACGACTATATTCGGAGTTGGAAGGTTCGAATGATTCGGGTATTTTGAGATCTGGGAGAGTTACGAGGAATTCGCCGGGGAGAAGTATTGGGCCTTATTGGGCCTGCAGGAGAAGGGCTGCCTAGGGCAGGCTGCGCACCCAAGGCCTAGTCCGGGTGGACTGGGGAGGGCGCCTTCCTCCCTTCCCTTCCTACTCTCCTACTCCTACTAGGAAAGGAGGAGTCCTACTCCGGTGGGAGTAGGACTCCCCCATAGTCGCCTCCTCCCTTGGCGGCCACCTCCTCCTTGCTCCTTTATATCACGAGGCGCAGGGCACCCCATAACACACAAGTTGATCTCTGGATCGTTCCTTAGCCGTGTCGGTGCCCCTTCCACCATATTCCACCGGTCATATCGTCGTAGAGCTTAGGCGAAGCCTGCGCCGGAGAAGTCATATCGTCGCGGAGCTTAAGCGAAGCCTTGCGTCGATGGAGCATCAACATCGTCCTGCGCCGTCGTCTTGACGGAACTCATCCCGACACTTTGCTGGATCGGTCCGGGGATCGTCATCGAGCTGAGCGTGTGCAGAACTTCGGAGGTGCCGTCGTTCGGTGCTTGGATCGGTCGGATCGTGAAGGCGTCGACTACATCAACAGCGTTGTTATAGCGCTTCGCTTTCGGTCTCAGGAGTGCGTGGGCGGACCTCTCCCTCTCGTTGCTATGCCATCACCATGATCTTGCGTGTGCGTAGGAAATTTTTGAAATTACTCGTTCCCCAACACGAAGTCGCCCGCGCTTAAGTTACACAATGGAACCAGGGATCTTTGTGCTCAAACTAGCTCAACCGTCACATCGCGCCATCAGCTGGACAGAGCAAGAAGAGAAGTTGATTTACGGTGACTATTTTCCGGCGAGCTCCCGAAGCCGCCGCCAGAAGGTCCTCAAGATCAACACCAGCGATCTTTGAGGCGATCTGCTCCGGCAAGCCCTAGGGTTTGTTCGTTGAAGCGGGCGCTCCCGACAAGTTTTGCTCCGGCAAGCTTGCGAGGGCGTCAACTCGGCTGAGCGCGAGTTCTCGCCGTAAAGCGGATGTTCCGCAGCAGCGAATGTGCCTTTAGTCCTTGTTGTCGAGCGCAAGCTCCGGCATGGGCACAGCAGATTGTCCGTTTCCTTGAGACGGAGAACTTCCGAAGAGCAAGAAGAAGCGGAAAAAGTAGCCCGGCGATCAAGTATGTACCGGTTTGTCGAC